>JADRCD010204962.1:27519-68798 GCA_019843815.1 Montemys delectorum | reverse complement strand
GTTTCTCTCTCTCTCTCTCTCTCTGTCTCTCTCTCTCTCTCTCTCTCTCTCTCTCTCTCTCTCTCTCTCTCTCTCTTTTTCGAGACAGGGTTTCTCTGTGTAGCCCTGACTGTCCTGGAACTCATTCTGTAGAACAGGCTGGCCTCGAACTCAGAAATCTGCCTGCTTCTGCCTCCCAAGTGCTGGGATTAAAGGCGTGCACCACCATGTGTCTTCTTCACTTCTGCTAATTCTGCTACCAATTGTTTTTAGACAGCAATCACATGTTTATCAACCATGTTGTTTAAATAAATAAGCATTCTGTCTTATGAAGACATCTAATATACTATGTTATTACATATAATGATAAAATCACCTATGAAAATCCTCTAAAATAGGATATCAGGCAGAACATTTGATTACTTAACCATTTAATCTTCAGATGTGTTGGTTGAGTGACCATAAACTGGGTTCTGCTTCATTTTATACTTTGTTATTTAAGCTCTTTGTTGAATATTTCACTCTCATTATTTTGACCTGAACCACTGTTCACAAACACTATAGAGTTTGATTGTATATGCCTTTCAGTAGTGTTTATTACTATTAAACTGGTACAGTACCTCTAAAGGCTCTAACCA
This sequence comes from Montemys delectorum, assembly GCA_019843815.1. Classification (NCBI taxonomy): domain Eukaryota; kingdom Metazoa; phylum Chordata; class Mammalia; order Rodentia; family Muridae; genus Montemys; species Montemys delectorum. Next base: position 68,181 of record JADRCD010204962.1, on the reverse strand, counting down.
CAGACCTCAGAATAACCAATTATCTTCTACTGATGCTAATAGCCATCTTCAAGAAGAAGCCAAGAACAAATTCATTAGCTTTTGACTCCAGTATCCTTAACTGTTTCGACATCATTGACTTCTACAAGGGTCTTGGAACTATGGCCATACAATTCAGTCATGAAGGTTGTTCAGAAAAGCAGTTCCCAGCATGGGTTACAATGATACAACTGCTCAAGTGTCCACAAAATAAAGTATCATTCTCCTTGGCTAATTTGAGTCCTGGAAGCATGGGAAATTGAACTGGGGAAATACTAATCCAAGCATTTTATTGCCCACCCTTAACTTATTAAAGTAATAAAATTTCAGAAGAGGTATGAAAATGTATTAAAAAGTATTTAGTTATTTTATTGAAGTTTCTTTTCAAAGATACGTTTGTGATGGGCTTGATTCTTTTTTGATGCTGAATAAAGTTTCATTCAAGATGAAAATAAGAACTCTCTCTACCTATTTAGATGTTTCTTCTCTATTTCTCCCATCTCAGTAGATACTCATTTATCCTAGGTTACTCTAAATCGCTGGGTTTTGTTCTTTTGTCTCGTGGGGAAATAATCGCTATTCTACCTTATTTCAAAACATCTCTGAGATACAGGTAATGACCATTTCTTACTTTGTAATAGACATGTTCTTAGGAAACCAAAACTCCTAATTCCCAATGAATCTGGGGAGTAGGCCTAGACTTACTATTTGATGTTGTCTTGTCAAAACACTGTTATATGGTACTTAGTGCTGAAAATTGATTTTTTTACAAAATCAAATAAATTGTATTAATATGAGTGAGTATATCCTGAAAATACAAGTCTTGGTGATATTCATGTTTAATAATAAGCCTTTAAAACTGAGACTGGTGGTACAAAACTGTGACCCAACCTATTTGGGAAGTTGACGCAGAAAGATTTAATGCTCAAAGCTTACCTGAAGTACAAGGTGATTTCAAAGCCACCCTAGGCAATTTAGGAAGACCCTGTCTCAAAATAAAAAGGAGACTTGGGAAATAGAGCCCAGTGTAGTGTAATTACTTACATGAATAAGGCCATGGATTCAACACCTTTAGAAACATTTAGTACATATTTTACTTGGAACAGTGGATTACAAAATATTCCACAGTATACAAATATTATTAGATTAGTCCTTGTTAAATATACACAAAAGTTTGTGAGCTAAATATTATTGTTATTCTTATTTTAGCATTGATAGCAAATGCTCATCTAACATAATGGGAGCATTAAGAAGCAGAAGCAGAACTATGACATTTAAAGTCTGCCATGGAGTTTATTAAGAACTCCTCCAAAGCTAATACAATTGCACAAAGAGAAAATTGGCAAACAGAATCAAATACAACCATCCACATAGAGCTAGCTACCTAACCATCTGATACCTAACCTGTCAAGAACATTCATTGCATATCACTATGTGTCTCTTGGGGCTCTATAGCTGTTTACAGCACCACAGGCTATTTCAAGTGTAGATTGTTTTCTTTAGAAACTTGAAATTTTCATTTCAGAGTGAAAACTCTTAGATAGAAAAGTAATGCTCCCAGATGGAAGACAAATGAAAAATTGGGGACCTAAGTAGAAGAATACAAAGCTCATACCTTGCAGCAGTACACTGTTGTGTTCAGAAGATGCTAGACAGTCACCGTTTACCAGTGTCACAGTGAACCAGGGCCACAAATATCGTCTCCAGACTCAATATAGTCTTGTTTCCATTCTCTAAGTATGTAAGTAAAATTTTAAATTATATTGATTTATTGTCTCTCATCCTCCAGAAATTAGGTTACAAATATTCTTGCTTAGTTCACAGGGCAATGAGAAAGTGAACTCTATCAGAAGAAATTGGTTTGGAATTCCATTCTTTCCGGTCATATCAAACCAAATCTAGTTCCTAACTTCCATTTGTTTGAGAAATCACCCAAATATATTAGCTATTTTCCATATGAATAACAATGTGAATCTATCAATTAATGAAAATGTCAATGGCCTAAGCTTATGGAAAGGGGTTTCTGTGATTATGCATACTACAAGCTATGTCGACTGGGTGTCATCTCAGTAATTGTATCCATAATCATATTTATATTTCTGTAATTAGGCACAACTGATTATAAATGGTAAATTTTCTTATAAATTCAGTTACTGTTCATTGCTAGGTAAATAATACTTGAACTCCTCTGCTATATCTTAAAAGTATTATTTTTATAGGAATTCCTTTCCAATAAAGGTCTAATTGTAATTCATCAAAAATGACTGAGCAATAACTTAGGCATACACTAGGGACAACAAAGAGTGGTAAATCCAAGTACCCAACCCTGAAATAGCTTACTGTGAACTTGCATAAAGTATTATAATGATACAATAGCTCAGGTGAATGGTAGAAAATGTCAGAGCTTAGAAAAGGAACTAAGTCTGCAAAGATTGGGCTGGGAGGGAGTTTTATTATTTATAGACAGTGCAACACATTAAATATAATAATATTTAATCCATGAGAATGAATCTTGAAATTCCAAAGAAGACTTGACCTTAGTCATTTATTCCTCATATGCATCATTTCTTCACAGCACCTATCATGTTATTAGTTGCAAATATATAAAAATTCCTACATTTTAAAATGTATTAATCTTTTGAGATTTCCCCCCACACCTGACATGCTACATATAAAAAGAACAATTTGTGCCACCCAAATATTCTTGAATGTGTGCCCTCTCACTGGAGCATAGTCAAATTAGTCATGGGTACACTTTCAGAGAAAACATTTTTTTTCCTTTTCCAAAAGCTATCAATTATTAATAGTTTCATAGCTTTGAGTGGGAATTCATGCCTAACTTCCCTCTCCAAATTGGATTTGGTATATCTTGAGTTTGCACAGGTGTCATGCTTGCTCTCCTAACTGCTGTGAATTCATATGTGTACCCGCCCTGCTGTGTCCCAAAGATATTGTTTCCATGTAGCATCCACCATATTTGGCGCTTACACTCTTAAGACTCCTTCTTCTTCAATAATACCTGAACCATGAGTAGAATAAGTACAGTGAATATATTTCATTTAGAATTTAGCATTTATCAGTTTCTTATTTTCTGCACTTCAGCCAGTTATTGATCTCTATTTAATCACCATCAACTACAAATAGAACCTTCTCAGATGAGCATTAAGATAGATACATTGATCTATCAGTATAATGATATATCATTAGGAGTTGGTTTATGTTCAGTTATCAGCATAATAGTAATAGGTTGTCTCCCAAGCCCTATGATCTTTCTATGCATAGACTCTTGGTCTGACAATATTAGCAGGTATGGGTTTGATCTTGTGTAGTGTGCCATAAACCTAGTAAGAAAGTGGTTTGTTACTCCTGTGATGATGATCTCACTATTGCACATGCTCTATGCCACATATGTATGCCATGCCAGGATATGTCATGCCAGGGCAGTCATTGATGTTAGCACACAGAGTACATAGCTGGGTTGGATTGATTATTATTCCTCTCATCTTCTAGCACTATGGAAGCTAGAGAGTAGGAACGAAGCTTCCATGTGAGAACATGCTTGGTTTACTCATATTCTGTGTCTCATGCACATGGTATCTTCACCAACAGAGTGTAAATACTAAGTTCTTGAAGGTTACTGTGCTAGATAGTTCATGTCAACTTAATATATGCTATAGTTACCTGAGAGGAGGAAATCTCCATTTGAAAAAAGTGCCTCCAGATCAGGCTGTAAGCAGACAAACCTTTAGGGCATTTTCTTGCTTAGTGATTGATGAAAGAGAGTCTTCCATGGCCTCAGCATCAGCTCCTGCCTCCAGGTTCCTGTCCATTTTGAGTTTTTGCTTTGGTTTCACTCAGTGGACTTTAATTCAGTGAGTATACACCAAATAAACTCTCCTTCTCAGGTTGCTTTGGTCATGGTGTTTTATCAGAGCAATGAAAACCTTAAACACAGCAGTAGTCAAGAACTGGCAATAGCCTGTACTATTTTGGGGGGTCATATCTATGGGACCTCACTAGACAATAATTTCAGAAAAGTAACACTGAACTTTTTATTTGTAAGTTCTTGGTATTTAGTAGGGGCATAATATCCTACTGTTCATATTTTTTTTAATAATTTACCACTGGAGAGCTAACAACTGTCTCTAACTTTATTTCTAGATCTTCTGACACTCTCTTCTGCTTCTATGGGCACTGTACACACATAGCACACAGTCATGCATTTAGAAATGTTACGCAGATATAAAATAAAAATAAGCAAATCTAGCTAGATGTGGTTGTGTATGCCTTTAAACCTTGCAAATCAAAGGCAGGGAGATCCCTGTGAGGCCAAGTTCCAAATCAGTTAGGGCTATAAAGAGAGACCTTGTGTCAAAAGGAAGGAAGGAAGGAAGGAGGGAGGGAACAAAGAAAGGAAAAAAGGAAGGAAAAAAGGAAGGAAGGAAGGAGAGAAGGAAGGAAGGAAGGAAGGAAGGAAGGAAGGAAGGAAGGTGGGAGGGAACAAAGAAAGGAAAAAAGGAAGGAAGGAAAAAAGGAAGGAAGGAAGGAGAGAAGGAAGGAAGGAAGGAAGGAAGGAAGGAAGGAAGGAAGGAAGGAAGGAAGGAAGGAAGTGTGACCATCCTCCAGCCAGGAGCTGGTTCTCAGACCTCATCTTACCACAAGCACCGACCCACTTGGGGCTGGGCTTCCTGACTCAAACAAAGCCCTTTGCACTCCTGCCACTTCGCTGCCTAGAGGTTTCTGCTAATAGCCACGCCTCTCTCCAAGTCCCTGCTATGCGGGAACTCCAGCCTCCAGAGATCGAAGATGAAGATGCTGATTGGGTTGTGAGATGCTGACAGACTGGAGGAAGGGTTTCCGCCTGCCTGCTTGTAAGAGAGACAGTCGAATAATACATGGAGGACTGAAAGCACACCATGGCTTGGTCCCATTTTTTTTTTTTAAATCCTCTCTCGCCCTTCGGTTCTCCTTTATTTCTACAGGCTCCTACCTCTCTCCCAAACAGAGAACCCTTTCTATTTAGCTGCAGGCAGCAACAGGAATGAAGGAAGGAAAGGAGGGAGGGAGAAAGGGAGGAAGGAAGGAGAAGAGGGAAAGAAAAGAAGGAAAGAAGGAAGAAAAAAATCTATTTTAGAAAATAATGTAGTGTTGCAAAAATGAGAGAGTTAGAAGAAAAATATCCTGCATAGCTGATAATGTGATGGTATAAAGCATGGATTATTGTGGTGGCTAGCTTTATATCAACTTCACACAAGCCAGACTTATCTAAAAGAAGAGAACCTCACTTGAGAAAATTCCTTTATAAGATAGAGTTTTAGAGCATTTTCTTACTTACTTATCAATAGGACAGGGTCCAGCCTATTGTGAGTGATGCTGTTCCTGGGGGCTAGTGGTCCTGGATTCTATAAGAAAGCAGGCCGAGCAAGCCATGAGGGGTAAACTAGTAAGCACCAGCCCTCTGCAGCTTCTGCATAAGTTCCTGCTTCCAGGTTCCTGCCGTGCTAGAGTTCCTGTGCTGACTTCCTTCAGTGATGGACTACAATGTAGAAGAAAAAACCGAATAAACCTTTTTGTCTCCAAGTAGTTTCACTTCTTATGTTTCATCACAGCATTAATAACTCCAACTAAGACAGTTCTTAAACAAAAATCTCAATGCCAAGGGTGAGGTACCTTCTTATGAGCTGTTGGTCAGGAAGGCCCCACAGGCCCATAAACAATTCAGGATCTTGACATTTCTCTTGGTTGCCCACCAGAACAAGTTGATGAGATATTTTTGTTGAAGATGCCATGTGCCTTTATTTAAGAATACAGAGAAATCAAGCTGTGGTTGAACTGGAGCGTTCCTCTCGATGGCTATGTTTTAAGATGCTGCGTGGTGTCATTCAGGTTCCTGAAGAGTAGGGAAGGAACAGCTCCAAGAATGTTACCATCAATTTCTAGACAAGGTGTGACCACTGTCATAGCTGCCATGGGAGTAACCAACTGTTTTCAACTTGGATACCAAGCACATTCCACAAGAGGGGAAGCATGCATGATCATGTAAACACATTGAAAACTCCATGCCTGAGAACATCTTAGGCCCTGAGGAGTAATTTACTACTGTTGTTTAGTTACGTTGTCTGTATGTCATGCTGCTTTCAACATATCTTTCTACCACACACCACTGTAACTCTCAGCTTTAATCACAGAAGTTTCTCTTTAGAATGAAAGGCAGTGAATACAGGGAAATATGGTTGCTCAAGGTACTGAGGATAACTGATGCTTGAATGTACAGCCCTAAACCAGGTATGTGTACCATCCCCTTTCAGGATCAGGGAACATCAAGAAGAAGGAAGCAGAAAGAATGTCAGACTGGGAGATAGAGATCAGACTGTGAGCTAATGCAATCATACCTTCACAGTAGCTGTAGCTGTCTCCCAGGGAACTGCACAAGACAGGACCCAGCAACACATACATTGAGGAGAGTCTGACGGGGCCCTACTCTCACCATTGAATTATTGGCTATTGATGACTCTGGGGAGGTGCAGACATACTTGCTGACTTTACCAGCTCCTGATGGATGATCCCAAACTTATGTTCATACAGATTGCCAGTGTTAAACCCAATGAGTCACATAATGCAATAAAAAGGCATGGATGGAAAAGGACCTAAATGCCTGAGATTTTTTGAGAATGGTTTAACAAATGTTATGGAAAAAAAATAAAATAAGAAATAAATCCAGGTCCATCATTTCCATTAACCAGCAGTTACTCTTTGAGTTAACTGTTCATGTGGAGAGACAGAGGTAAGAGGATTGGCTAAGGAACCTGACCCTCCACCTCCTATTAGCTGAGGCTCTAGCAAACCCTTAACCATTATCCTTTATCTTAAAATTGAGATAAAAGTAGTGCCTACCTAGAGAGTTTAGTATAAATACAATGAGTCATAACGAGTCATTGTGATTATGCTCTTGAAACAGAATCTGGTAAATAGTAGGCATTGCGAGATGCTTGCTAGTATTATTTTTCTACTAATTAATTTTATATCTTTGTTTGTTATTTTAAAATGGGAAGGAGGCTGAGGTATACTCACTCCATCCATGTGATGGAGTGACTGATATGCTTTAGATACAGCACTGCAAACAGTACAGGCCCACAGTTACCCATGACCTATCAGCATGACTGCCGTCAAACAGAACATTGCTTTCATTAAAATATATTTCAAAACACAACTGTTTTCCAGGTATGATGTCGTATCTCAACAATGCACAGAATGATGCGTTATGGATCCCAGAAGCTCCCTAGCCCCTTCTTCTAAATCTTGTCTGTGGCCTTCAGCATTCTCTCTGATAATTCTCTCTACTAGCCTGAAAAGTATGCCAAAGTGCTACCCAGAAGATTAAATGTTCTGTAATAGTATACTTGGGCAAGACCTAAAAAAATTCCATTACTTTCAAAAGACTGTCTCCACATATGAAAACCTCCACTTCATTTTTTGTTGTTGCTGCTGTTGTTTTGTAAGCAATGACTGTCATGGGTGACAAATATATCAAAAGTTCAGTGAAGCCAACACTTTACAATGAAAATTGGTACAAAGGCAAGCCAGGAAAGAGAATTTTACAAGAGTATTGTGTAAATAGACCTATAAGACAATTGTGGCTTTATATTCTCTGAGTTTGCTTGTTGGCTTGTTAACTTTTTGCCATCACAAAACAGTTCTAAAAGTAGATTTTCAAGGTTTTGCTTCTATTTTCCAACATGCCTTCAACTGTATACCTGACAACACAGAAACAAAAGAAAGGAAGGAAAGATGGAGGTTCCTAGGTGGCTTCTTGACATGAAAACTGGAGGCCTTTCCAGATACTGACCATGTTGGTGTTCTGTTGTGAAGAAAAAAATACTCAAATGTGACTTCAGCAAAAGAAATAAAAACACATCATGTATCATATCTAGAGATGACACATGTGCAATGAGTACCACAGATGAAAGGAAGCTATCGGGTGTTGTGAAAGGGCTTTAATGGATTAGACATATTTGAACAGTCAGTCATGATGGCTTTTTGAGGTCAGCTGAGGTCAGATACAAAATGTAAATCAAGCTCTAGGTACAGTATTCCCATAGATGTTACTTCTGTTGCATGGTTAAATATATACATAATTATCTAGACATTTTTCATTCTATTAAAATAATCTAAGGGTCTCTCACTTTTAAGTATAAATAAACAATTACTTTCTGTAGTTGGTTTGCTGTCCCAGGAAGTTAATGAAACATTCTACTATGAATATATATTAGACATTCATGGGAAACATTTCATACATGATCTACCATTACTTACCAGTGAAACTTGAATCAGCAAATGTAGATTTTTGCAATTTAGCAAAGCATCTTGATATTTCTAGTCAGCCCTCTGTATCTGGGTGAAAAACAAGCTTATGTGTGTATAAATACAAAATGAGGCTTTTATATGTCTTAACTTCAAACCAGCACACACTAGAGCAACATAAATGGTTTAATGTTTGTCGGTATGGTACTAATACTAGATTGGTGTGGTCAAAATGTTGGGCTTGGCTTAGCACACTTTGATGGGTTTAACAAAGACAGATCTTATTTGTAGTTATGACTGTATCTACTGATTAAATATGTCTAAGTATACTAATTTCTGAAGGAGTCAGATGTTAAATAAAGGCATAGAATGACAACATCCCTGCAAAAATCCTATCTTAGAATGATGAGAATATTCTATGTCAAATCCTTAGCTGGGAGAATTGAGTGGATTTGAAATTTAATACAAAATGAACAGAACAGAGTTAATTATTCCTCTAAAAAGACTGAGAAATCACATCATGGAGATACTAATGTTGTTTTTATATAAGTATCTTTACCTTTCAAAGACACAGATGTCCCTCATGCATCCCCACAGGATAAGGGATTTTTTCCCTTTATGTTGACTTTTCATGGTAATATGGCTAATCAAAGTGATTCAGAAGATTATTTCAGTATGATATTTATAGAGAATGTATATATCTCTTTTCCCTTTCTTTCCTGAACTATAAATCTTTGAGCCCCTGAGGAAATTGGACATGAATAGCACAAGAATGTTTACTGTATTATGTAACAAAGGAGCTCAGATGATCAAACTTTATTAAAAGGAATGCATTTGCTCTCCCAAACAACATTCCTCTAGCCACAAAGATGTATGCAAACACTGGTGAAGTTGAATTTCATGACAGCCAGATAAATAAAACTAAGATCAAAGAACTTATTTCTGTAATTACTCAGTTACTGCCTTTCACCAGGCCTTTTCCTCATGAAGCCTTTTTATCTGCAGTGCTTTGAAGGAACGAAGGGTTGCATGGCCATGTTTAAATTCCTGTATGCTGGAAGAGATCTGGTCTAAAGCTGATGTTCAGTGATTGTTCAGTATGTATGTGAACCAAACAATGTTCTTTATCTTTTTTTATTTTAATAGTGTATATTAATCATATAGACTGAGCTTCATTATGATACTTTCATACACATAATGTATGCATTTTCATCACATTCACCCTGTTATGCTCTTTTGTGCTTTTCCAACTTCCATTCATTCCCATTCTTTTCTTTTTCCTGGTTCTCCTGCTTGCCTGGATGCCAGGATGGCTGCTTTCCTTCCTCTTATTTCCATCAGTGTTGCTTACAGGAGCATAGATGAGAGATGATTTTTCAGGAGCATGCACAACTTACCAAGAACACCAAAGAACATGCCTTCATTCATTCGCCATTAGCTACCTAAGATGTCATAGCGCTATAGGTTCCTCAAGTCTCCATACCACAACAGAGTGTGAGAAGGCAGGTCTTGTGCAAGTTCTCTGCAGGTAGTCATAGATGAGGGTAGTTTTAAAATGCCATGCTTCTTCACATCCAGAAGGTGAGATTGCCATAATTTTAACCATTCTTCTGACTTACATTCTTTGGATGCCCTCTTTTTTTTTTTTTTTTTTTTTTTTTTTTTTTGATCCTTGAGACTCATAGCCTGCTTAAGAGCATTTAGTGGTCACTTGATCCTAGCACTTTGACCAATTATGAGTCTCCGCAGTTACTGGTAACCAGTGCGAAGCAGAGTTTCTAGGGCCAAAGCTGATTACAGCTAATATGTAGGTGTGGGTGTGATTATTGAGGGGAAGGTTGTCCATTAGTAGGACAATAGCTGTAGCTTTGCCACTAGAGCCTATGAAAAATATTGTCATCATGGTGTTCTACCCTTTAAGAAAGAAACTGACTATTCTCAGTGCAACACATGGTTAGAGTATTACACACACTTATGTGTTTGTATGTGTGTTTGTGTGTATGTCTCTGTTTGGTGTACATGTGTATACATCTACATATGTCTCCGTGTATGTACATGTGTGTATGTCTGCATATGTGTATGTCAATCTATATGCATCTTTTTGTGTGTCTCTATAACATCAACAGAAGTAATTATAATACTACAATCCCATTTTACTGAATATTCTGCCTTTACTACAATTCATTATATGGCATATTCTGTTCTCAGCATTATAATCATTTTTATAAGAATAAGAGGAAATCAAACAAAAGTAGAATAGAATTTCATATTCATCAAATCTGTTGTTTATCTAACACATAGGTTCTCTGGTCTTACATGGAAATAAAATATGATGAAGTTTTTATTTTGTTTCTGGAAAAGGACCTCTCCATTTAGGGGGAAATGCGGTAAGTGAGGGAAAACATGCCAATGACCCATGTTATACACAAATTATGTCAAATAAATGCAAGAAAAAAAGTGAGTCAAATGGGTAGCAAGTACGCCAATATGCATCACACAACACAACTGACTCTGTGGGAAAGGTGCACGCCCAATGAAGTGAATACTTGGTTTCCTAAACACAAGCAGAGCCAATGTTATGCTGACGTATGTCGGCCTTCTCATCATACAGCAGAGAGTAGTGGAAGCTCCTAGTGAAAACATGGCCTTATTACAGGAACTTCAGAAAAACAACCTTTGCTGGCAGAGGACAGTCTTGGAAACGGTATTGTTCCAGATATGAAAATAAGTTTCACTGAGGAAAGATAAATATTTTACAGAGATTAATGGGAGGAATAAGTTCTAGGTCACTTAATAAGTTCTAGGAATAAGTCACTTTTATGCAACATTGTGACTAAAGTTAAAAATAAAAGTGGATTACATATTAAAAATTGCTTTTAAAAGATGATTCTAGCTGTGTGGTGGTGGTGCATGTCTTTAATCCCAGCACTTGGGAGGCAGAGGCAGGTGGATTTCTGAGTTCAAAGCCAACCTTGTGTACAGAGTGAGTTCCAGAACAGCCAGGGCTATCCAGAAAAACCCTGTCTCAAAAAAAAAAAAAAAAAAAAAAAAGAAAGAAAGAAAGAAAGAAAGAAAGAAAGAAAAGATGATCTTAGATGAGTGCTCAGGACAAAAAATGGTGTTTGTGAAGTGATAGATATATTACCTTGATTTAAGTGTGCAAATATTAAGCATTACATTATTTCTTAATATATTTATATATAATTATATTTGTTACTAAAACTCAATAAATAAATAATTAATTTTAAATACCCCTAAGTAAAATTGCATGTATAATAAAACAAATAAATCTAATATCTTTGGAGTTTGGCTGTCATTATAGAAACAGATACTAAAAAACAACAAAAGAAAAGAAAGCTAAGTTATAATAAGCAGTAATGTCTGAGAACTGAAGAAAGACATCCTGAACTGAGACTTCTCTTTGTCCACTCAAGAAATGTGCTTTTGGAGTAGTTCTTGTTTTCAAAATATAATAGTGCTCAATAGAGTTTCTGTTCTTCAAAAATTTACATCTCTATTAACTGTTATTAGCAAAACATCTGTTTGACTCCTCTGATTTTTATACCTGCAGTACACTAAAGTCTCAACCATTGCAGAGCATATATCTTGTAATTTTCCTTACAGCTATTAATGTTTCTGAATATGTAAACTGATGTGATAGTTGTCTATGTATCAGAGTTTGTTGTGTGAACCAATTAATTCATCAATTACTTTTATTTATATTTTACACTTGGAAAAGTTATTGTCTAACTGAAGACAAATAGAAGTCAAGCCTATTATTGCATGTTATTCAGAGTCCTCATGGAATAGTAAACAGTTGTGACAGCATTTGAAAGCTTTCAAATGTTCACATGTGCAAGGCACTATCACTGTTTTAGGTGTGCTTTTAGTCCGTCACTAACGTTATGTCAATATTATACCAGCTTCCATATGCTAACTTTCAGCTCATCCTTTAGAAAACTGCAAAAAACATTGTGTGGAACAACACACAATGCCCATTAGTTTTCTTAGGCATGGAATCCTAATATATTGAATTGGTATATTTGCTTGTTTGCTTGTTTACATTCTTATTAGTTTTCTCAGTTTCAATAGTGGAATTTCTCCAATAGGTATAAGTTGGTAGTCAACATTTAGGCTTTCTGGGTTTGTAGCACACTCATATATCTGTTTATTTCTGACTAGGGTCCCAGTTAAAATGTGATGTGTCCAGATCCTACCATCTTCTTCCCTAAACATAGCTCTCTGTGCTGGCATTAAGAAGAGACAGAAGGCTCTGGAAGATCAAACAGGCAGGCATTGACATCTGAACTCCTGTGATTTGTTGGTCACCACAAATTAAATGACACTCTACTGGTTGACCAAAGTCATTATTCAGATGTTGGTACAGGATTCTAAGTACCAAGGCAAGAAGCTAAGCAAAGGTGTCTACTTCTAATCCTTCCATGCTTACTGGTATGGGCTTTCTGGAGTTTGCAATACACCAGGAAGGGCAGCATAGATCTAAGAAACACATTCCTGAGCTCAGAGCTCACTTCCAAGTCTTCTCATGGCACACACCTTGCAGCTCACCTCGTGTGTACATGTTCTCACAGCACTTTAAGGTAACTTCCACTCTCATGGCAGCCTTATGAACTCTGGAAATACATTTTACTTCCAGTGTTGAAATCATATCCAAACAAAATATTTTTTATGATGACAAACATCAACCTACTCAAGGAAGCTTACTACATGCAGATAAACATGCATCATATATTTTAAAGTCATCTGAAACCTGTGTGATTGCAGAACGCTGTCCAAAACCTCCACACCCAGATACGATGTATAGAACACTTCCAGGATTGAAATAGCCTGGGGTTTCAGTTGTTTCAGACTTCCTTGGTAGAGACTAAAGGTATATTCTGAAGAATGGGTGTCCAGAAGCCTTGTGCGATTGTGATAAAAAAAAAAAAGCCATTGAGGAAGACAAAATAGACCAAAAAGGTATTAGAAGGGAATCCCTTGGCATTATCAGGGGGATATAAAAATGAATTACGGTTGCAGCACAGTAATTACAGCTGATGCTAAGGTTTGAAGGTTTTATAGAAATCAGCCTATCAGACCTTGTGGACCACTTTAAAAGATTTATATATTTAACTTTTGTTGTTCTGGACCTGTGAAGCATATGGCTAGAACAGGAGGAGTTATATTGGCAGCAGGTCTTTCTAAGCTTGCTATACTTTGTGTAACAGCATAAAATGTTGGATGCTCGGGGAAGATGCCTGAGTAATGTCCTGGAATACTAGAGCGTAAGCCATGGATTTGGCAGAAAATAGGGAAATAAGATTATTTTACAAACAAAACTAAGAGAGTCAGAATGAATATCTCTGATCAAAAGTATTTGAAGTTTTAGTCAAAATTATATGATCTGGTAACACTGGTTCTAATTTTTAGTGTCTCTGGTATTTATTCCATATGTGTGTGTGTGTGTGTATTTGTATTCTGAATATATGTATATATTATATTCATTTATTATAGTATCTATAGGGACTCAATTTCTTGACAGGTAAAATTGTAGTGATAGTCTCTAAAATTCCAGATGTTACATTCTAGCCATATATTATGCCACTCAGTATGACAGTGGACAATCCATCCACTTCTCAGGAGCTAGCAAGAAAGGAAAGAATTGAAGACCACTCCTCAGCTTCCTTTAGACAATGGGGAAGTTGAAACTACTGTATATTTTCATGTCACTTCCCAGAACAACAACAGAGCTGAGCTCTCAGGTTTCAAATATATAACCAATGAAAGGATTTACAGTGACTGCATGTGGATTAAATAGACCTAAACAATAGTATATATTTATAGAACATGCACTTTATAAAGAAGTTAAATAAGAAATTGCAAACCCTTCTATTCAGGTTTCTTAAGTACACAGAGATAAAAATGGAAACCAAAGGTTTGTTCAAGGGCCAAGGGCACAGCTAAGAGCCCACCCCCAACTCCTCAGTACTCCCCAATTGTTGCAAGAGTATTTGTGCCTGATGGAAAATAATATCTCAGAACTGATTGCAAGACAATAAGTCATGAAATCTGGTTTGTTCACATTTTTTCCCTTTTCTTCCCTCTGTCAGGGTAAGCCTCCCATGGAGAAAGTTATATCATGCAAAGCATTCAACTAAACAGCTGAAATATGTTTATGCCACCTACGGATTCTTATTTGTGGCACAGCTCCAATCAACTGCCCCGGAAGAAAAGTATGTGTGTGCATGTATGTGTGCACATATGTTTGTGCATGTGTGCTTGTGTGTGTGTGTGTGTGTGTGTGTGTGTATGTGTGTGTGTGTGTGTATTATGCCTACCAGTTCTACAACTTGCAGCTATTCAAATATTTGTCTTTTTTATTTTACAAATAAGGAATTCACAGAGAAGCAGCACATTCCTCCATCCATTTTACATTTGTTTAAAGATTGGAATAAAGTGAATTAAGAATGCACATGGTTTTGACCTAATCTAGTTTGGCTTCTTCAAATTAATTCCCTTTTATTTCAGCCATTTTCTGAGGAGAGTACTGTCAAACCACTAGTGAGTGCCACATTAGTCACTAAAGTTAATATTGGCAGCTCCACACTTCAGTTCTTTTGTGTCCACATAAGAAGGCATCAGAATGTACTGTGAAGAGACAGTGAATTTAGAGTCTGCTGATTCTTACCACTGTTGTGACAATGTTGGTGAGGGAGAGTAGGCAGTTACCACTTTCTTACAGAATTTATAGACAGCTTAGATGAGATCATGTATGGGAGGGTGGTTTTTAAATGTCTGGAATGAGACACATAAAGGGCATTAAATTAAAGGACATAAAATCAATTTGTATTTTACAGATAAAAAGCAGCCATTAAACACTTCACCCAAAAACTAAATTGAAGTAAGTCAGAATCAGAAAGCCCAAGTTAAGATTTAAGTTAAGTAACAATCTTTTTACTCTGTCCACTGACTCTTGCTATATTTTCTTTCTTTCTTTCTTTCTTTCTTTCTTTCTTTCTTTCTTTCTTTCTTTCTTTCTTTCTTTTCCTTTCTTTTCTTTTCTTCCTTTACTTCCTTCCTCCCTCCCTTCTTTCTTTTTCTTTCTTTCACTCCTTTCTTTCCCTTCCAATTCCTCCTCTTCCTCCTCCTCCTTCTCAGTCTCTGTCTCTGTCTCTCTTCTTCTCCTCCTCCTTCCTCTTCCTCCTCCTCCTCCTCCTTCTTATTATTTCCACCATTATGAAATTCATCACCTTATACAGAAATAGAAGAGCAACAATCTATCTCAAAGATCAGGAAAAATTGATTGAGGTATCAGAATTTTTGAGTTTAAGCCTGAGCTCACTCCCTTGCCAGTTTTGAGATCCCCTTTTTGTACCTCAATGGAATCTTTCTTAAATTCAGAATGAATTAACATGAATATCATAGGGCTACTCTCAATATTGTATGGGCCAGCAGATATATAGCACTTGGAACAATTCCTGGAATGTGGAAACATTCAATCCACATCAGCAATTCTTGTGCCTACAG
Organism: Montemys delectorum; assembly: GCA_019843815.1. Taxonomy (NCBI): domain Eukaryota; kingdom Metazoa; phylum Chordata; class Mammalia; order Rodentia; family Muridae; genus Montemys; species Montemys delectorum. The sequence goes on along the minus strand of JADRCD010204962.1, from coordinate 52,335 downwards.
TGCTATGCTGCTCTGTTAAGGAGGTCTCTTGTACTAGACTTGGCATCAGTCATCATAATGCAATATTATATTAAGGCATACTAACTTTACCACATTGACCATGAAGTCAAAGAGAGTGTATAAGACAGGGCTGCAGAATGCTTTAGGGAAAATACAACTTCAAGATAAGTCATATAATTCATTCTTAGAAAACCTGGCAGAGTCATCTCTGAAAAAGGCATGTGTTCCTTATTGGTAATCCTTTGAGAAAGGCTGTGAAATCTTTGAAGGGATTAAAATCATTAGAAAATGTATAAGATTAATTATTTTCTGTGCATGTACAACATTTTAGGAACCTGACAAATAGGAGAGTCCTTTGACACAATAGATCTACAGTATGCAGCATACATCAGAATCACAGATCCAATTATATTAAGGTATGGGGGAATTCAATGTTGCTCTCCTCCCTATTCCTAACCTATTGAACTTGTAACTTTTCTCCTTAGTATTTCTATAAGCAATCTTTCAGTCACCATTTATTGATTTGAAAAAAATTCTTATCCCCCAAGGAAATACATTTAGTATTTGATAGTTTAGATATTTAGAATTTTTCACCACTTTGAATCTATCTTTCTTTTATAGTAAGTTCTCTCTATATATAAATCAATCTCTAGACCAAAGAGAGTAATGCTCTGTAAATACAAGACTAGACAAGTACTATGAATGCTGTTAGCCTTATAAAATAATTTGTATTTGAGGACTATGAGATAGTCCCTACTACAGTATTCCTAAAAATTGCAGGCTTAAATATTTCAGCCTTCTCACCATGTTTTCCTGATACACATGACACTTTCTGTTCTCATTTTTGGCAAGCACCACATCATTACCTCATCTTTTATCTCTGAATCTGCAATGTATTGTTAGTTGATAATCATTGTCTCTTGCTCACATTCATATTTGGATGAAATATATATTCCCATTTTACCTTCTTCTGACCTAACTTTCATTACTATTGTCAATATTTCTGAGCCATTATCACTTTAAAAAAAAAACAAGATGCTTCTATCCAAAAGCATTTCCCCAGGAATAAGACAATTTTCTAAAATGAAGCTATCACTACCTTGGAACGGCTTAGTGATGTGAATACTACTGTTCATGTAACAACATAATAATAATGTGTTTTATACTTCTCAAGTATTGGGGTCTCAATATCCAATGAAGGAAAAGCCAGGGGAAGGGATTATATACAGTAGGCATGTACACAGAACATGGGCTGCGAGCCCTTCACCTTTGCACTTGGACTTCACTTCACATTGTCTTGGATAGTTTCAAAAATCAACATAATAGCTAGAAGACACACTGACAAGAGCGCAGCCTAGTTCCCATGTTCTCTTACCTATAACATGAAAGTTCATCTCAGTAACTCCTAAACTATGTGTTAGACAAGACAGTATTTTCCAAACTTAGACCCTAAACTGCTGGCCCAATTAAGACACTCGTGAATATCATTATTTTTATAGGGGGCACTTTGGCATCAAATGTTGCAGTGAATTGAATCTCAACATTGAGGCTATTACTTCAAATGGAGTACTTTAGCTCATTGTTCATATTTACCTCAGTTGTCAGTAGGCCTCAGTGTGACATCTAGTCCCAGTAAAAGCTTCCTGCAACTGAAAATCATGAAGATGTGAACTTCTAGATACGCTCCTCTGAATATGTTCCTTAGTGTAGACATACAGTTCATTTATTTCTCTGCCTATACAGAGCAAGCTGAGGACCAATAAAAATATTTGAAAATACGTTATCTACTATAAAGATCTATATTAGTATGCAGTGCTATCTTTAAGTCACCTTGTCTTAGCCAGTTGGAGACCATCCACCCTCCCATTCCAGATGAGTACTTACCAGTTTCAGCTAAATATGCAACAAGTGCTTCTTGTATTACCACCATCCCTGCTTTTCCACTTAAGATTTCTTTAGGCCTCCCTGGTCTGTCTTGCTAACTACACATAGTGAGGGAGTTATATAATTCAAGCCATATCTCTGGTTTACATCCAGTTAAGGGCTTGGTAATATAGAAAGGAATCTAGAGTCTGAGAGAGAAGATGGCAGCTGACATCCAAAGAAGAAACGAGAGGTATCAGTTCAGGAAGAAACTGTGGATCAGATTACGAGTTTAATACAAGATATGCTGGAAAGGGAAGAATCAAGAAAAATATTGACACTTTCCTGAAGAGCTGCAGGTTCCTATAAGCTGAGGTAGAAAAAAAAATTAAGACAAAGAGCAGCAATTTAATTCTGGATACTTCAGGTCAGGGGTGTATGATAGGTAGCCACGTAGAGCTGTATAGTAAATATTTGGATATGAGAATTGGAGACTATGGGAGAAATACAGTCTGAAGTTACAAACCTAGCACCTAGCATCATTGAATTAGATTTGATATGAAATAAAATAACTAAGCAGGGAGACAACACAGAAAAATATATATATATATATATATATATATATATATATATATATATATATATCATCCCTAAACACCTTCTGTCCTGTCCTAAACAGAGAAGAAAGAGAGCTAAGCGGAAACTTGGCTCATAGAACCTATAGTGTACACATCTATTTAGGATCTATGGAATCTGGGAATGTAAACTAAAGTGTCTAATCAGTCAACTTACCATCTGCCTCTGCCTTAAAGAACCAAATCTAAATGAACCATTTGCCACCGGCTTGCTAGGAACAGAGGTTAAAATTTATAGCCATTTACACAGATAACATACATACGCACTTTAAAACACATTCAAAATCTGAAATGCCTCTTCTGTTCCAGGACATAGAACAAACCAAAGGATATAGTTGAGATTGTACTGTGGAAGCATTTCAGAGAGGACTAGCCTCAACGTGTTCAGAAACATTAGTGGCCAGTACAGAAGCTTAAGAGCTTCCTCGACACTAGTACAATTGACTCAGTTCATCAAATCCAGCCTCAAGAAACTCACAGATATGTTTACATTTTAAATCAACTTAATGAGGAATCTACAGGTGTGACAAAATGTTAAATAGTCTGCTTTTATAAAAAAAAAAAAAAACTTCCAATTTCTAATGGTGTGCCTTGGCTGTCTTTGACTACTATTAAGATCAATCCCTATCATAAGTAAATTCCAATTTGAGTTTTGGTAGCTCAGTGTATAGTAAATTGCTAGGGAATACCCTCATTTTAATGATATGAGGCCTGTGCTCCTGGGAAGGAAGCACTCCATTCAACAAAGTAAGCCAAGCAGATCATTAGAACTATGGAAAGCCGTACCATATTTTATGATTCTTTTTTTTTTTTTTAAGGTCAGTCTTGGTTTCAGGAAAGACCTTGAAATATTTTGGTTAGTGCTTTTTGTTTGCTCCTACGTTGTCTGGTCCCATAGCTGTGCATCTTACTTTTGTGGCTTAACTTTCTTTAGGCTTGTGATTTAATAGAAACCTCCATCTCTGCTGACTGGCAATGCCCTCCAGTGGTCATTTTGGAAAAAAAAAAAAAAAGCTTGAAATAAGGTCCGAGTTCTCATATGCCACAGGGGAGGCAGTGATCAGAAAGGTCTGCTAATTATAAAGCTTATAAACTTTTTAAAATATGGTTCTTCAGATGGCCTATCTCTTTTAATGTTCTTTCCAAGTACTCTCTGTCTCTTTTTCTGTTACTTCCAAACACATAAATCTGCATCCAGTATCAATGCCATCTTGGTATAGATTTATATGCTTAAACAGAGCTTGTAGCAAGATGGGAAAATGCAGGCACGAAGTATGTGTGCTATTTGGGGCTTGCATGAGTCCTAGAACAAAGCAGAAGATTATTTGCAGAACATTTTATTCCTGGAAAATAAGTCCAAAAACAGCATTCACAGCATGCTTTTCCCAAAATATGTTGCCTAGTGACCAAATTGAATCAATTGTCAATTGATCTACTGGGAGCCTCAATGGACGCTCTGTTTGGCGACCCATTATGAGAAAAAATGAGCTTGCAGAGTTCAGTCTGCCAGTGGAGAAAAGTGGAACCGGGGACAGGAAAAGGCTATATTAGTAGGAATAGGAGAGTAATATAGGAAGATGATTATGTTCATGTAAAATGTGGAGAAGAGAATTTCAGACAAAAGGGTATGTGTATATTTTTGAGGCTTTGTAGTGATAAAACTGCACAACAATCCAACAAGTATATAGGCATTTGCTTTTGACAACTGAGAAAACTGAGTTAAAGACAATTATTTGACGTGTAAAGTAATGAACATCTGCATCCAGAATACTTTCTTTTAAAAGGAGCATTATGACAAAAAAAGAGAAGTTATATAGGAGTTTAGAGACAAGTAGTAAGGGTCATAGAAAAACAAGCATGTATAGTTAAAAATGTACAACTGTATTTGTGTATATGTGTGGGTACGTGTGTGTGTGTGTGCACTCATGTGCGGTAGTTACTCAGTTTGGACAAGGGTAATAAAGCAGATTGCATAGCTGGGTACCTCACCCAGAAAGTTATTCTCTTATCTTCTACAAGCTGCATGTACCAGATCCAGATGACATCCAATTCTGTTTCTGGGGCTCTCTCTTTTGTGTGCCTTCCTCATGTGTCTTCACACAGGCTCCCAAAACCCTACCCAAATACGGTGTTCTCTGAAGAGGCTTTTCTGTCATATTGACACCACCTCTATGGTGTACAGACTGTAACATCAGGATGTCATGAAGCTCTCACTATCCCCCCAAAGACCTTATTTCTAAATATAGCACAGCAGGTTGAGATGTGGGACTTTGGTTTATAAATCTTTGGAAAGCACAATTCCATCTGTAGAATATATTTTACTTTACATAAGTGAAAAACTTAAGAAGAGACATCAAAATATTATTTAATATACTTAAATTATACTCTGCAAAGTTGACTTTCCATATAATCCATAACTAATCCAGCACTCAAAGGGAAAGAAGATTAGATGCCTCATACCAACTATTAGCAAAATAATGACCAGACCTTGGATCAAAGCTTTGGAAACTGACCTGGAGGAAGTAGGCTTAGGAAATAACACCAAAAAGGGTATAAAAACTAGATCAAACCAGAACTCATCTTTACCAGACTTGCCTTCATTCTTCCATAGCAGAAACCACTTTCCCCTGAAAGTTTTCAAAATTTCATTTTCCAAACAAACACAGATGAATACTCAACAACCCAAGAAATACTAGTGGAGAGTGGGGAAGTGACATCAGTAATAGAAGAATGTCTTATGAGACACAGTATGAACCCTGGTATCCTTGTGCTTGGAACTAAATCCAGCTGGGGAACCAATACACTGCAACAAGCTACAATACATGACTCTATTCATGAGGAAATGAAACTGGAAAGTTATCTAACCACTCCCTCTTATGACACTTAACCAAAGGGTTATGAACAAAATCTATACCATGCCTATGTTTCCCCAAGTGTAAATCTTATATGTCTCCATATTCTGAAAAAAAATCCCAAATGGTACCCATTCATAATAACTCCTGACCAGATATGATTTTTTGAATTGTTGTCTATCCCCACAAAGATGTAACACAGTTTCCAAGTCCAGTTGTTGCTGCAACCTTGAACCCAGTTTCATATCAGTCAAGTCATGTGGATCTCTACCTCTTGCTTCAGCTATTGAAAACTCTCCTCACTGTTCTCCCTCATTATGCTGCCATCCAGGTTATGCTACATTTGAAAATGTGACTGAAATTCATAAACATGCATGCTATCACCCAATTTCTCTGCTTAAAACCCTGGGATACTCCTGGAGTGCCATTTAAAATAGCTGTGAACTTTTTGACATCCTTTGGTTTTACTTTATGGCCAAGCTTATCCCAGGTTCCTCTCCCTCTACAAATGCATATATGGTCTCACCACCTAACCTTCCCTGCCCCACATTTGGGTGACCATCATGGGTGGAAACCTAGTTTGGCTGAAAGTGGCTCTCAAAACATAGCACAGCCCATTTACAAAAATAAGTCCTCTGTAAAGGAAATGATACAAATGGGAGCTTTTGGGTTCTCTATACCTCAGGAAGAGGTTACTCATGCTAACAAAAAAATGTACTTTTTTTACACACTAAGATAAATATTTTATAAACGTTAAATGCCCTGATTTCTCAAGCTAAGTGACTATGTCCATGCACAATAGAAATGTCACAAAGGGGAGAGATAGTCTGTGGAGACCATATCCAGAGCCTAGGCATGGCTCCCTGTTGAGGAATGGGGCCACCCACCCATTTCCAAAATTTTAACCCAGAATTGTTCCTGTCTAAAGGAAATATGGGGACAAAAAGTGGAACAGAGACTGAAGGAAAGGCCACCCAGAAACTGTCCCACCTGGGGATCCATCTCATATGCAGACACTGTTGTTGATGCCAAGAAGTGCTTTCTGACAGGAGAGTGGTTTAGCTGTCTCCTGAGAGGCTCTGCCAGAGCCTGTCCAGTATAGATGGAGATGCTCTCAGCCAACCATCAGACTGAGCACTGAGCGAGGGGACCCAATGGAGGAATTAGAGGAAGGACTGAAGGAGCTGAAAGGGTTTGCAACCCCATAGGAAGAAAAGCAACAACAATCAACCAAACCCCCCAGAGCTCCCAGAGTCTAAATCAACAACCAAACAGTATACATGGAGGGACCCATGGCTCTAGCTGCATATGTACCAGAAGATGAGCTTATATGGTATCAATGAGAGGGGAGGCCCTCGGATCTGTGAAGGCTCAATGCCCCAGGTAGGGGAATGCTAGGGTGGTGAGGCTACGACGGGTGGGTGGGGGAGCACCCTCATAGAAGCAGTGAGAGGGAAGATGAGATGAGGGTTGCTGTAGAGGGGAAATTGGGAAAGAGGATAATATATCAAATGTAAATAAGTGAAGTTGCCAATAATAAAAAAAGAAATGTCACAATGGTTTCCAAAGAGAAAGAGGCAGAAATATAGAAATGAATGCTTCTAATTCAATGGATAGTCCACAGGTTGAAACTTCAAGTCCTCGGCTTGTCCTTCTCTTCTCTCCTCAGTTCACTCTTGCTCATTAACCAAAGTCTCACCATCCACGGATGAAGTGTCTTAGTGTATGTCTTTTCTCCATCTGCTCTGCTATAGTCTAAGATCACTTCCTCCTCTTCCTCCTCCTCTTCCACCTCCATCCCCACCTACTTTTCTTCTTTTCCTCCTCTTCCTCCTTCTCCTCATCTTCTTCTTCCTCCTTCATTTTTAAGACAGGGTCTCACTGTTTGCTCTGGAAGTCCTGAAATTCACAGAGTTCCAAGCTGTCTCTGTCTACCAAGCCCTTGAAGGAAATCTGTGTACTACTACAGCCCACTCTGAGATCCATTTCTTTGTGATAATCTTTCACAGGCAACCTGTAAAATTCTCCCCATCATCTAATCCATGTTTCTCCTCACTCCTTCTTCAATTTTACTTCTGAAACTACAGACAACGATCAATTACAAACAAATAACATCAAGTCATTAAATATTCAAAATATATCACAATATTCTTATTTATTGAATAAAATCACATATAACATCTTCATAAGTCTATGTTACTACTGATTTATAACATATTTATTTTAAATTTTTTTCTAATAAGTATAATTTCTCTAATACCCATCACTATTTACTACACAGAACACTTGAAATATCTTTCTTATATTAAAAATATCTAGTTGTGAAAAATTGCAATTCCAGTTTTTCCTTAGCTCATGCAAAAAATTCAAGGTAACATTTTTAAAAGGAAAAGGAAAGACAATAAAAAGGGGTAGGGGACCCTGCATAAGAGAACTAGTAGCAAGGACCAGCTGGTAGAGGGGCCAGAAGGGGTAATAGGATGTGGTGAAATCAGATTACGTACATATATGAAAATGTCATGATGAAGTTCATTTTTTTTTTGTCAAAAGTGTATTTTATTTTTTTTAATTAATTAATTTTTTACATCCTAATTGCTGGTGTCCCCCTCACAGATTCGCCCTTTTCCTCTGAAAGAGAACCCTCCCTGATATGTCCCCACAATTAATAAGGCGTCTGACTATGGATCTGAAGTTTATTATTTTGAACATTTATTTATATAACAAACATAAAGCTCATTTTGAAAGCTGCTTAAGAACTTTTGTATATTGACCACTAGATGGAGCTAGATTAGATTATTTTTATCCGTTGGTTTCTCATACGCTGCGGAAGTAGCCTAATATAATGGTTTCTTTTCAGATTTTTCTCAGTTCCTCCATGGCTTCCTACAACCTTAGATGATAACAATGGCCCCAAATGAAGATAAGTCTTTCTTCTTTGATACGATTTGTTTTAATGTTCCAAAGGGAAAAAAAAAAAACAAAACAGTTTTGTGGGTATTGTAATCTAACAATTTTCTACTATGAAGTTTGGTCAGATCCAGGCTGGCTACCTGCAGTGTAGATGGTTATCCTGTAGACTGTAAACCTAATACATGTGGTCCCACAGATGTTACAAGTCTCTGGATTATGGATAACTAGAACTGAAATGATCTTAGTGAGCATACTGTGTTAAACCAGTCTGTGAGGCTGAGCTTCTGGCTATTCACACAAGGATGAGCTGCAGAGAGAGAGGAACATGAGTAGATTTCAGAATTCAATGAATGACTGTTAGGAGAACATATTTATTTTAAAGAAGAAATATAACACTAGCATGCACAACTACACAAAGGTAGCATGGTTACAAGTTCAGTTTGCTAGCTGGAGAAATTCCTTTCTTCGGAAAGATGCTGGCTTTCCGTGAGCCCAAAACAGCTTACAATGGAGAGAGGAGTAGAAACGAAAGAGAAATAACAACCTAAAGCCAAGAGTTGACCCAGATATTATGCAAGGATAATCTGCTGGTGTTTCAAATGCCGCAGAGTAATCAAAGTTTTAAGCCCGCTATTTTATCCAAAACCCATATTTCTCTGTTGCTAATTTATACTAATTACCTGACCCTTTTTTAGCTGTCAGTGTTTCTTTAGGCTTGTCCTGTCATGCTTAATAATTTATACATATCTTTGACATGTCTTTATTTTCTGCCTACTATCAGCAAAATGTGTGCCTCATAATTTATGTCGTAAACAGCCACAGAATACAAAATATCCCATGTCTGCCATATAGTAACTACTAAAGAAGTGTTGGTATGTAATTGGTTCAAAAGAAGCATTTTAATGTATTGCAAAGCATGGTTAGTCTTTAGCAGTGAGACTCATTCCTTTTAATCTTCTAAAGGTAGCTTAGCTAATTTACCTGCTCCAAATGCTCACTTACATATAGGAGTTGAGAGTCTATTCCTGGAACAAACTAAATTCATCAGCTTGTGAGGGCAACAGCTTTGCCTGCAGGACTTCACTGACATTTATTCACAGAAGGAAGCCACCCTAGCATCAGAATGAGCTGAGCAAGCTGGAGGTGTTGCAAATCAGGACTCCACTTAGCAAACCCACACAGCATGCACCAACAAAATTCCTGCACTTTGTCTTAAGGAAGATGCACAGATGTGTGTGTGTGTGTGGGAATTCCTTAAATAACAAGGATGAAATGTAATTTTAGATCATGATGTTACAAGAGAGTGCTATGGGAGTGTGTCTAGGGAAAAACGAGACCAGAAGAGCAGTGCATTTTAAGATAGAATGTGAGTAAAAAAGACTGAATATCCGGCACATAAGACTCAGTCAGATTCCCTTTTGGATTGCATTTGGATGCATGGATGGTCAGATGTATAAATTAATGGTGCTTGTGTGTACACAGACATACACACACACACACACAGATACTTCTATATTACATTTTTTTCTTTTCTCACAATTTATAATAACAAACAACAGCTTGATTTATTTGGGCCAAACTAAAAGCAAAGAAAGATAAGTGCTCACAAGGCACATGTATTCATTCACTAATTCACTAATTCCTCCTACCCACACATCTCATTTTTATTTAAAGAGAAAAGGCTAATGCATAATTTTATGAGAATCAATCAAAAGATATATGTATCTGGGGAACTAAGGTAAGAAAGATGATCTTCCCCTTCTTATCACCAGGCAGTCCCAATAATTTTGGAAGGTTGACCATGCATTCTTAAACATTATAAATTACAATGTCTGACCCTCAGGAAGCTAATCATTTCTTCTAGGGTCTACAGTGAGGATTTTTATGAATTTGAAATTTCACCTACCTTGTGCTTTCCTTTTGTTCCTCAACCCTGTAGACCAGTAGGTTAACAAAGCAATTGAGGTGACAAAGTCATAATCAGTCCAATTCACGACAGTCCATGTTTCTCCTGCTAAATGATGGCAGATGAAGTGTTTGGAATTGCTATGACAATTTCATACTAGGGAACAGAGAATCAGCAGTCATATTAATGCAGACCAAGAAGATAACCAAAGGCTTAGATCTCACTATCCCAGAAATGTGTTTTAGCTTCTATGTTGTCTATAAAAGAAGGAGAAATAAAAATTAAAAGCAGAAAGAGTTGATACAGATGCATTTTTGACCATTGTTTCATTAATGGATGTAGTAAAAGGCAATGAAATATATTCTAGGAACTGTCTTGGTGATAATCTTTCCATCTAATGCCCTTCCGTAGCCAACCTGTAGAGACATATGTGGTGTCAGGCTGATAAAGACAGTACATCTGCTCTAACAAAAATAAGAGACGTAGAGCAAGCAACTAGATACGGCAAAGAAGGCGAGAAACGAGAAACGATTCTCTCAGGTACCCTGCATGGACCATTTAGAGTCATTCAGTCTTACCTGCTCTTGCTCCATGAGCAGCTATTTGGGCACAGAGTCCCTCATGCCTCTAAAATGGCCAACAACCTCATACTTCTATAGTATATCTTCATCCCAGCTAAGGACACTCCTTTTTGATATTTAATTACAAGTACATGTGTGGGGCAGAGCAGAGTGTATGCATGAGTGAGTGAAAGTGCCTACAGAGTCTAAAAGAGGATGTTATAGTCCCTTGGGCTGTTGTGAGCTGCAGTTGTGAGCTGCTAAATGTGATTCCTTAGAAGCAAATGGTCTACTCTGATTGCAGTACATGATCTTAACTACTGAGGCATCTCTTCAGATTCATTTAGAAATATCTTATCAGTGATGGAAATAGAAAGCTGGGAGACAATTCTCGAGTCCAAACAAGTACACAAAGAAATAGGAGCAATTTAAAAACTGACATAGTAAACTTCTGGCCAAGAGAGAATGTGCATAATTGATGGAGTCTCTGTAGGTGTCAGTGATCCGTGAAGGGGTGAGAAGGAAAACTCAATTCAGATTGACTTAATTAACCTGGATCAAACTTTGGCCAGTCAATTGCTATGGGCTTTATTTTCACAATATATAAATACAGAATTTCAGAAAAAGTTCCCAGGCAACAATCATTTCAATTCCAGGTGCCCAATAAAGTTTAAAGTGTGACTACATAGAAACTCCTTTGCAAGGTACATGTGACCTTAAAGATGGGTTCTATAGCTCAAGGGCCCATGATATGGTGTCATGTTTTAATAAAGGTTTTATTGCTATGAAGGGACACAATGACTAAGGCAACTCTTACAAAGGAAAACATTTGATTTGAGGCTGGCTAACAATTCCAGAGTTTTATTCCATTATCATGGTGGTAAGCATCACAGCATGCAGGCAGACGTAGTGCTGGAGGAGCTGAGAGTTCTACATCTTGATCTGAAAGCCGCCTAGAGGACATTGGATGTGTTTCACACTGGATAGAGCTTGAGCATCTATATGAGACCTACAAGCCTGCCCTCACAGTGACACACTTCAACAATGCCAGGACTATTTCAAGAAGGCCATGCATCCTAATAAAGCCTCATCCTGTGGGCCAAGTATTCAAACACAGGAGCCTATGGGGGATACACCTATTCAAACTATAACATATGGTTTCTGACTAAGCATTAAGGTCAGCAGGCTGTAAAGTACATATGACATATACTCTAAGAATGGATTTTATTAACTGGGAGCTAAAAATAAAGGTTCATGGAGGGAAAATCTGGACAAACATTCTGAAGTCTCCCTTAGAGATAGTAAATGGCCACTAGGTTGTTATCACTACCCACTCCTAGATTTCTGGGTGGGAAAAATAGGTTATTTTATCTTTCCCATCAAGTAGAGGTCTCTGAATATTTAACATTCCTGGTTTTAGTGTGAACTGAAGGCAAAAAAGACCTTCAGGCTTCCAACATATAATGATCATTTTCTCCTGAAGATGGCCTGATGTGTAATTTAAGGAGTTTTTGGATGATATCGTTTGGCAATCAGTCATGTTTCATAGTTCATTCAGTAGCCCACCCTTTTGCATTATGACTACTCTTGAGATTAGCACACCTTCCTTCCCTTTTCCTCCATATCTTACATCACTTATCACTTTTTGCTGCTGCTTCTTGGACTTTACTTCTTTAGGCGACATATATAATAATATATTTAACTATGCTATATTTGCCTCAGATTTCCAAGGAATTCAAGCTAAGCTTTGTGGGTACTTTCAGTCAATTTCTATAAACAATAGTTGAAAGATTAATCCATACTATTCACACACAGAGAGCTTTGGAGCCTTCAAATGGGAACACTTATTTCTAAACGTCTTTTTCACATTGACTCAACTCAATTGATCGTTGACTCAATTGATCATGAAAACCATGATCTTCACATTGACCAGCAAAAGCTTCTTCTTCAAATTGTTTTATAAAATGCATTTGATTGACACCTGGTCTAGAACCACAAGATGAGAAAATTAAACAGGGAAAAGGAAATAGACTCAAGCAAAGAAGAAAGCCTGGAGGGAGGCTACTCTCTCTAGTATCACACAGTCAAAGAAACTAACTTCTGAGAGTGGATAAGCTAGTGAAAGTGCCATTCCTCCCAACCCAAGTCACCTGCTAGGTGTTTTCTGGTGATGTAAGGACCTGAACTACCTCACATGATTCTCAAGTTAGAGCATGATCATCATTATCATCACAATAAAACCAGAGCAGGTTAGGGTAAAAGTTCCTACACCTCTAATAATTGTGAAGGCCTCATGACTGGTAAATGTCGATACAGGCATGTTTAATGATCTAGAATCCTTGGCCTGTTTATGGACTCTCAAAGGAGAGAATATAAGATGGGAAAAGGGACATGGAATTTAAGAATTTATGGATTTCTCTTCTTTCTGTCTTGTCCTCCCCTCCTCCCCCCCCCATCTCTCTCATTTCCCAACTCTCTGCAGTTCCATTAACTACTAGGAGTCTGGTTCTCCATGTGTAGAAGGATCCTCTTCACACTCCTCACACAGATGCAGTAAAGATCAGTAAGGGAATACTTGTAGAAGTGCTTTATTAACCACGATGAGGAAAATCAATATCCCTGTGCTATAAATATGATCTCTGTCATTCCTAGTCAACACTTTCTTGTTTGAAGAAGTGTTTATCCCTCATCATATTTAACCAAACTGATTACAAATACATAATTATCTCCTTGAGCTATCAATAACTAGGTTGAAGTAAAAGGTTCATTTTCAAAAGCTCTTTATACTGAAAATCTTTTTTCCACCATCACTGTGGGATCCTAAGATCACCAAGACCTTGAGAGATAGCTCTAGCCCAGGAGGACAGACCTAAATTATGGAATATGTCATTCATTTCTTTATCTTCTTTATTAAAAAACAGACTCTCTTTAACTGGGATGGGACTACAGCTGACTTGAACTGAGAATATTGTAAAAATAGTTGTTGAGGAAGTATTTTTAGCCTTCATGTCTTTCATTCTCAAATACCATGAAAATTCACATTGGTTGAGACCGAAAGGAGAGAGAAGAAACTATGAATAAATGAGTAAAAAAATTCACTTCCTTTTATAACCATCAACACTGTAAACATTTTTGTATTCCCAAGTAACTGTCTGGACAACTTAAAACAAAGTATTAGTGTATCTAAATCCTGTTCTTCTCTAATGAAAGACAAAAGGGGAGAGGTTTTGGAGGAAAAGGAAGATGGATAGGAACTTGGAGGAGTAAAGAAAGGAGAAACTTTAATCAGGATATATTTTTGATAAAAGAATTTATTTTAATAAAAGAAAAAATAAAAATAGATTGGTATAATTTTCAAATATATATTTATATACTTCATATTATGTAAACATATATGTTTATATTACATGTACATATGTGTATATGTATGTATATATGTGTGTATGTGCACGTGTATACACACATTTAACACATGTGTTCATACACACACACACACACACACACACACACGTTAAACATGTTTCACTAAACGGAAAAGGAAAATGACTATCCTCTATCTCCTAAGTTGTTTGCCTGGGCTACAAGTTAAATTAGGATAGACGATTTAAAAAGATAACTATGTTTAGTCACACACATTCACATAGGAGTCTCACAAAAATGTGTAACTCAAAGGACAGCTGACTAAAGCTTATATAGCACTGTGAAATCACAGACAGGAGACAGGGCCTGGGGCTTGCTGGCAGAGCTTGGAGACAAGGCAGGGAAGGTAGACAGAAAAATGCATTGAGAATAAGTACTTCCTCTTTATACAGACAAAATCATTGTCTCTGCTCTTTGTCATCTAGGTACAAATACAAACTAGAATATAAATTTCCTTCTTTATAGAAAGGAACCTACTCAAACTACACTTATTTTTATAGTTTCCTAAAATTATCTTTAGCCCATAAAGAAGCATATTTTTGTAGTAATATTTAGGAGTAGTGCCTGAAGCCATCCCAGCCTGGATTGGTTTGAAGTGGGACATAGCATGGGGAGGAGTTTTGAAGAATGATGGTCTTTGGCCTTGCAACTCTCTAACTATACTGAATGTTTACTGATAACTTGTAACATGTCCTAAAGACTTCCTTCCTTATTCTATGGTTAACAACTACTGGCTTCTTTTATTTTTAATTCTGTGTTTTATAAGGTTATAACTCTCTGTGCTCTATTAAACTTTAAAACTCTCTGTGCTTTATTTAACTCTTTAGGCTTAAATAAATGCTAGGAAAACTTAATTCTTACTGTTCTGAACTTTATTAAGCACTGGGGAAATGTAACTCTTTATTAACTACTACTAGTACTTTAATAAGTGCTAATATCTTATGTATGTATGTATGTATGTATGTATGTATGTATGTGTCTTTGGATGTATGTTTGTATACATATATATGTGTGTGTGTGTGTGTGTGTGTGTGTGTGTGTGTGTGTGTGTGAATGTGTGTGTGTATGTCCCTTAGCAGTAGGGAATTAAGTAAAAGGATTTATTGCTAGTGCTCCTTTTTCTGTCCAGGCAGCCAGAAGTCTTCTTCTGTAGGCTGTTTAACTGTTTTTGAACCAGAGAGGGAGGAAAGGAAAAGAATAAAAATGCTTACTACAGACAAGTTTGCACAGACACATATACATTCATACACCCGAACTCTCACACTTTGGCTGGGCCCAACCAACTGTCATTATCAACTCCACAAATATTCATTTATATACACATACATATAGACAAGCAGACATATACATTTGATGGATGGATAGATGAATAGATACATGGGCTAGAGCTCTCCAACCCAAACTATCCCACCAACAACTTTATTTCTTTTCTCTGGTCCTTCTATATATTCTTGGACAAAAAGTTCTCTAGATAATTGCCTCAGAAATGAAATGATAGACAAAATGGGAGTTACAGAAGGATGTTGATATTAAGTTTAAACCAGTGTTTCATTCTATGTGCTCATTATAAGTTCAAAGCAACAGTTTTTACATGGCCTTGTCTTACCTTATCATAGGACACATCTGTGGCTTTATCCTTGAACATAAAATGTTTTTCCTTGACCATAAATTTGTCCCAATTTGTCTTTCTAGTGTAATTATAAAAGTTCATTTTTTTATATGCAGCCTTTACTTTACTATATGAGGAGTAAGTACATTCTATTCTGGATTCTAATTTTATTACATTTTTCTAGCAAAGCAACTAAGACCATCTCTTAAAACTTTCTTTCTAAAATTATTTAAATTAAATCAAGAACTCTATATAATCATTAATTCATCTAAACATCATTAGTTTATGAAAGTTCTTCCTTTTCTTGATCTCCAGAAAATCTGATAAATAGAGTGGGATAATGCCCAGAAATTATTATATCAATTTAATAATTATAAGAAAGACATAGCAGCTGCAAGAAGCAATCCTGTGATGATGTTTCTTCAGAACCTTGCCATTGAACTCACCCATAGTAGACAATGCAAAAATAGTGGCCCATGCCAAGGAAGACCATCTGCTAACTTTAGCTTATCTTGCACAGCTCCTGACATGATGGTATGCTCCAAGGCTCAACACTATTTTTGAAGTTAGAGTATCATGACGTGGAATTTGGCAAAGGATAAAATATATCTGTTATACTATAATAATTGACATATAACAGAACATGTACATGCCCATCTTTAGCTTCTTTCTTAAAGTAGCATATCTCTATGACTTTTAGACAACCACACTCTGCTCATTTTACTCATATCCTAGAACAGTCAATCCTTCTCTTTGGTTGTATTAGTTTTCCCTCTCTTTATTAGTATATAAAATTAGGATATCTTAGTTTGAAGCATGCTTCTTCATTTCCTATAAAGATGCATTTTAAGTGATCTAGTTTTTAACCCACAGGGTTAGTTACCATTGAATGAAGACAATACATAGCACACTAACCCCAGATTTTCCTCCGAATTGCAGGATTATTTTTAAAAGTTTCATTTATTGATTGATTTAACACATAATTATATTTTGTCTCCATGTATGTCTATATACCATTTGTGTGTATGATGCCTTTGGAGGCCAGAAGAGATCATCTTACCCCCTGGAACTGAAATTATAATTGATTGTGAGTCACCATATAAGTGCTAGGAATTAAACCCAGGGATCTCTGAAAGAACATCTAGTAGTGCTCTTAACTATGGAGCCATCTCCCCTGTCTCATGAGTTGTAGAATAATAAAGCCAGCTGCCAAAGCAACAGTCATCTTGGATGTTCTTGTGGTCCTCAAGGTCCAGAACTTGAAAAGGCTCATTTGTCAGTGTTTGTCAGTGATCTCTGTTGTAGTAGAATTTAGGATCATTCATTCAATAATGTCACATAAATCCTTTCGCACTCTAATGAGCTCTGGTGCCAGACACTGCCTTTTATGTTTAGGATAACATCAAATAAAACATGAAAAATTTCACCCACATGAGGGGAAATAATTCTCTTTGTTCATATTCATATCTCTATACCCCATATCCATCAACTGCCAACATCTTTACCATCTAATGGTCCTTAAGTCCTTGCATTTTGTTAAAGCAAAACTCTAGCTAGTCTAAATTGCTGTCAGCTTTCACTTGCACCATTACCAAAATAGCCTCCCAGCTGGTCTCTCTTTCTTATTCATATCTCTATCTATAATCATTCTTCCTTCAGCCAAAATGATCTTTACACAAAAGTAGTTACATCATGCATCTTTTTTGTCCAAAAAATTCTCCACTTCACTTAAATTAATGCTCCAAATACTTATAGTTCATAAAATTCTGCATGACTTGACTAACCATTAATATGCACAACCTATTTTTTATAATAAGTCACAAAGAAATTTATTTTAAAACTAATTTTGCTCTTCCTCCATATGTTGTGTCTCAGCCACACCAACCTGATCAATTTTTCTGGAGAACACAATTCACCCACCATAACACTCAGTAGGTGCTACTACTCCTACTGAGGAGGTTGCTCACCTCCACCTCCATGCCTCTGTCACAAGTCAAACTACTACATTTCATAACTGAATTGTCTCCTGTGTGGTGGCTCTTGAGATCTTATGCTGGTGATAAAGATGCATCTCTGCTTGCAAAGGAATAATACCAATGAACGTATTGAAAATAATGCAAATTAAAAATCCACTTAAAGCTGTGAATCTTTATTATAATCTAAGATTTTTTATGTTAGCTTCTACTATCTTAAAAATAATCAGAACACTCACATTAGGCTATAACTGTACAAAATCACCCACCACAGACCTTTTTTATAATAAAATAGTGAATATCTTTTGAAACTCATTATATGGTTTACTGAAAGTGAGAAGGCAGGATAATAGAGTAGACACAATTTTGTACCATTGGTTTGTGGTGGTTTTTTTGTTTTTGTTTTTTACACAAGGGCCTTGAACTTGCTATGTAGACTAGGTGGCCCTCAAACTAATAAAGATCCATCTTTTCTAGTTTCCCAAGTGCTCAGAGTAAATGTGTTTGCCACCATTCATTGTTCTATACTCTTGTCAAGTATAAACTTGTAAACTCAACCACTATAAGGTAAGAATTTTCATATTCTGTGTAGAAAGATAATGTTTTGCTTTTATAAAGTACTTGAAAATTATAATAGAATAAAAATAATACAGTGAAAAGATCTAGGTCTTCCCATACAAAGTAAATGAAAAATGTAGTAAATACAGCAAATGTTTCTGCAAAAAATCCAGAGACCTGTTAATATAGAAATTCCCTGCATTCCATACAAGAATAAGCCAATGAAATCAGCCAATTATGTAAATGTGTAATAATTGCAACTGTGTCATCAGATCCCTTTCCCTGTGGTCAGAGTCATATACTTCTTCCCAAGGAAAGGGAGATGCTTAAACTAGTTTCTGCCTTGACTATATGGACTAGAATTGGGACTGTAAGTTGAGAATGTCTGGGAATGGTTAATTAAATGTACACAGGAGTAGGCAGTGGAACTGACATGCAACAAGATGGAGTGCCAGGAACATTGTTCAATCCATTACCACAGTGTCACAAAGAGACACAGTGTACAGAGAGGCATCAAGGTATACTGAAGAAGTCACTTCAGGGTCTTAGGAAAATTCCACCAGGCCCCAGAACTTAAAGGGCCCTCCCATCCTAGAAGGGAAAGGCTGATTACATTCCTCAGAAAAACCCCGGGGGTAGACTAAACATTGGCCAACTGCAGGTATAGGAAACCCTTACTACCTCATTTCCTAAGTACCAATCAGTTCAAAGGTCACAATTTTCCACCAATCATATTGTGCCTAGTTGCTATTGCTCTATTCTGCCCATGAAAACTGTATAAAAACTTACCAAGCTAGGCAGTGGTGGTACACACCTTTAATTACAGTACTTGGGAGGCAGAGGCAGGTGGATTTCCGAGTTCAAGGCCAGCCTGGTCTACAGAGTAAGTTCCAGGACAGCCAGGGCTATACAGAGAAACCCTATCTCGAAAAACAAAAAAACAAAAAACTTGCTGAAAGAGCTGTCCAGGGTAGTCATCGCCTCTCCTTTGGGTGCAGGACTGCACCAGTGCACTGTAACAATAAAATCCTCTTGTTTTTGCATCGATCCCTGGCTCCTTGTGGTTCACTGGGGGGTGGGTGTGGTCTCCCTGTTAGCCAAGATTCATCAAAGTCTTACAGTACCTCCTGTGAAAAAATAGGCAGTGAGCTTAAATACACAAAGCCAGACAAAATGCTTCCAGAAGTGGTTTGCTAAACCTACAGAATATCCAACCAAACTAAGTAGAGAAAGCCTTCCATATGTGAAACCTGACTGTAAAATTGGGGAGCCTAAATTTCAAATAATCATATACATACAAAAACAGTCATAGCATATTTAAAGAAATTAATTTAAAGCCCAGAAGCCTAAGAGAGAAAAAGTAACCCAGCAAAGAATCAAGATACAATTACAAAGTTACACTGTAAATTAAATGAGTAAACAGATAAAATCAGAAAAAGATGCATAAATAAATCAAGAATGGGAAGACAGAGGTAGAAATGTGAAGAAGAATCAGCCAGAAACACCATTCCAACAATCCAGTTTTTGAGTTGAGCAGTACAAATCAGAAAGGTCCCAGACACCATCAAAATGACAGAAGGAAATAGTGTGTAATGGTGTGCATAATTTCCTTGAGTAAATAATGGTCAGATCTTTTCTACATCTTAGAAGAAATGTACTTATAAGTTCAAGAAGCTCAGAAAACATTCACTATGATAAATATAAGAAGACAATGTGTAAGTCTTGTTATGGTCTGCTAATGCATCAAGAATAGAGAAAGTTAGAAAAAATCAGAGAGAAAAAAATGACTTACCATCAAGTTACCCATAGAGTTCTTAATATGGCACTATCAGAGGCTAGCAGAGATAATGCATTAAAAGTATGAAAAGAAGAGAAAAGATCCACTCAATAATATTCTATCTAGCAAAAATATTCTTTAGAATCAAGAATTTAAAACATGCAGAAGTTGTAATGCCATAATTGCTTTATAAGAAATTCTGGAGATATTCTTAACTGAATGAAAACAAGAAAAAAATCATGCAGAATATAAAATTTCCTGTAAAGAAAAACATAATATGTATGCTTAAAATATATATTAATAAATAGATGTATAGATAAATATATAAACAAATAATTTACAAATGTGTAAAATATCATTAATAACAATATGGGTGGAAGTACAATTTAAAAGAAGTAGAATTTCATGAGCAATTGATATTGTCAGAAAAGAGTCTGACCATGCTAGAATGAAATATTTAATAAAATTTCAATATATCTAAAGATTATATTTAAGGATATGTACACAAAGAAATGAGAAACCAATCAAAATAAGCATCTACAAATATTAGTAAGATGGACCTGGAGTGATGATAGTTCAGTGGTTAAGAGTGCTGGCTGCTCTTCCAGAGGACCTGTATTCAATTCCCAGCATCCACATGGTTGATCTCAATTATCTCCAGTACTTGGGGATCTGATGCCCTGTTCTGTTTTCCATAGGTATCATGTGCATGTGGCTTACAGATACACATGCAAGCAAAACACCCTACACATAAAAATGAATATATAATAATTTTAAAAATTAATGAGACATAAAAATTGCAAGAAAGGAAAGTATAAAAAAGGCAGAAAACAAGAAAAGTGCGATTATAAGTAATCCTATGCCAATAGCTTCTTTAAGTATATACACATCAAACATATCAGTTCATGTAAAAAATGGTGACAAGAAACAAGAATACTACACAATGATCAAAGGAAGACACAACTGTAAGAAAATATGCGCTTAACATCACAGCTCCCACTATATCAAAGATTGACAGAAATAATGAGGAAATGTGTAGAAATACAAAAAAAGAAAACAAAACCAAACAAGACAAAAAACAAAAACCATAGCCTATTTCAATATCCTGTAAATTCTGTATAGGTTAACTAAACAGAAGCTGTGCTGGAGGGAAGATGAATCAAATCATAGATGAAATGACCTGGGAATAAGAAAAAATAAACACACAAACAAAACAAAACCAAATTTGATACAGCAGAATACACAAGTCTACTGGTTCACACATGGCATGCTTGCTAAAATAGTATACTGGTGAAGTCAGAAAAGGAGTGCTACCAGTTTAAGGGATTGAAATCCTATCAAGTTTTTTGTTTGGTTTGTTTGTTTTGTTTTGTTTTCTAGAAATTAGAAACCAGTCACACACAGAAAATAGGGAAATCCTTAAAAGAGATGGAAATCGAACATCCTCACCCATAATCTATTTCAAAGCAGGAGTCACAAAAGAACCCAGAGCACCTGGAGACAAATGTAAAAGGAGAAGAGTCTATAAAGCTGTAGGACACAGGAAAACAGGAGCAAAGGGAAGCTCATAGTGGTAAATACGTGAAAAAAATCAACAACCAGCTTCTCATCTCAAGGAAGTGGAATAGGAAGAACCAACTGGACTGTAAGCTAGCAGAAGTAAACAATACAAATAAGATAATAAAAAAATAGTGAGGCAATAAGTGATCAATGAAACTAAGGTTGTACACACTTTTAAGAGATCAACAGAATTCATAAACTATAAGACTAAAAACATGAGGAAGACAACTTAAATAAGAAACAAAGATGAATCACTTCAATGAATGTTACAAAGTAAAAAGGATGGGTAGAAACCAATGAAAATCATTTATCAGCTAGTTGGATAACAAAGAAGAGATGGACAATTTTTTGATATATAATGAAGACTGAATCATAAAAAAAAAATGACTAAACTTACAATTCAGTGAGGATGTTGACGCAATGATAAGCTTTCCTTAAAAAGAAAAGACTTTGCAGGCAAGTCTAAACATTTATAGAAGAGCTAAGACCAAGTGTTCCCTAAACTCTTCACAGTAATTACATTATACTCAAAAGAATCTACCTAGAAAGCCAGCAAGCATACCCTGAGATCAAAACCAAGGACATCATGAAACAAACTATAAATTCGAATTCCTGATAACTATTATTGTACAAACCCTAAGAAAAAAACAGCTCACCAAATTTATCTGCACACTGGAAGGATTATATCTGATGATTAAGTGGGATTTATACTCAGAATGTAATGATGCCTTAATTTAGGATATTCAATCAACATAATAGAACACACTAATAAAACAAAGGCGAGAGAGCATCTCCATTTGTGTAGAGAGTACATTTGACAAATAGCAAGTAGTTTCTCTTGATAAAGACCCTTAATCAGCTAGTAATAGAAATAAACCAAGGCAGGAAAGAAGGGTGGAAAACTAGGAATCTCACCAAGGCCCCAAGGGGAGGAATACAGACTAACTATTGTGTTATCCAGTTGCATATGGATTTTCTTGATCATAGCATTGTTGGAGGCATGTGATTTATAGTCTTTTTTCTTATTTTCTTATTTCTTTTTTTATTAAAAGAGAAAAAAATGAAATAGTTTCTTAACAACCTTTTGACAGGTAGATGGAGTTGTTTCCAAAAGGAATATCAATAATGCTGAGACACATAATTACCACTTTTCCTTGTTGAGCCCAGACCTATACTAGGGTAGGCCATCCAATCAGAGATTCTTCTTGGAGAAGACCACACTTTTACTTCCTGTTGTATTACAGGTTTCTGGGTGCCTGTCTTTCTCTTAGCCCTAATTCATAAACTACCTAGTCTTAAATTGTTTTCTGCATGGAAGATATAAATGTCTATGGCTGTTAAGGTGGACAGGATCAGAATGTGGATACACCACTCCCACATTAAGCCTGCCAGGAAAGAAAAGGCCAGCAGTTGAGGTATGAACGGAAGAAGCTTCCAGGTGATGATGGAAGGTCACCCCACACCCTGTCTACCCATGGAAACTGATACTCCAGTGTTCCTGAACCTGCTTGCTCGCTGCTTACGCTTCAAACCACCAGCCACTAGCCCCTTTATTGTCTGGGTACCACCAATGGATGATGCGACAGCCTTGTCATCAAGGTCACAGTGGCTGGCAAGAAGACCAATTGGACTGCCAGTTCTTAACTCCTCTCTCCCCAGACTTACCACAGAACTACTCGTTACCTGACAGGGACTCTACATTGGAAATAAGGTTCCCATAGCCTATTCCCATCTCTATAACTGCACTGTAATCCTGACTGCTGCAGGATACCCCCAGATAATGCTAGGTGGGCTTATACCACAGAGCTTATCCCATGTATTAATGCCCTGGTTTTAAATATGACTGAGGATTTTTATACCCTGTACAGTTTGTACCCCAAGTGACTTATTACTCTGGGGAAGATAGTTTCAACCAGTTAGTACCTCCAAACAATCGAGTTAAAAGGGTGGCCATTTCCACTGCGTTACTAGTTTCTTATCTTACCATAGGCCTGGCTGAAGCTGCTAGTATAGGGGCCTCAGAAATATCTCAAGGATTCAAGATGACCCATTACTGAAAGGGAGGAATGAGAAGGCTAAGCTGATTCCATGACAGGTTTCTAATTGGCAATTAAAGAGACTAGGCCTAAATCTTTGTTTCCAAGAACTGGACAAGTCCAGGCAAGTCTAGGCCTCAGAAGCTGCCCCACCACCTAACCTGAGTCAACGACAATGGATCAGCAGCAGTTTCTATACTTCTTCAGCTACTGTGAGAACCGAGTAGACAGGGACATCTCAGAAAAACACCAGGAGGCCACGAATTTCCTTAATAAGATAAGCTCAGGAACTTTCAGAAGGTAGTGGAACTCTCTGGAAGGGAAAGGTTAATTAATATTCCCCAGATCACAAGGTGAGAACCAACCTGCAGATGGGGACACATTCCGCAGGATGGACCTTTTTCCACCTTAGGAAATCCTTGCTACCTCATTCCCTGAAGACGAATCAGTTTAAAAAGTCACACTGTTTTGCCAATCACATTGTGTCTAATGGCTGCTACCCTGAAAGTGTATAAAAGCTGACTGAACAAGCTGTGTGGGGTTGTTGCCACCTCTCCTTAGGATCTGAGAGGGCCCCAGTGCACTGGAACATTAAAAATCCTCATGCTTTTTGTATCAGGCTCCATGTTATTCACTCAGGAAGTCTCTGGTAAGCTGGGCTCGACAGGGTCTTACACTACTTCCTCAGTAACAATCTCCAGACCTCATCAGCAAGTTTCCAGTGCCCCCCTCCCTGCTAATGGAATGTTCATAGAGATGAATCCAACAGATTAACATAGAAGTCACCTATCCTGGAACTTCCTAATGTCCTTTAAGTCAAGCTTGCAAGGTCACTTGGTTGTCTCTCTATCTTGGTAATGGGGAGATCCCAGCATGCTGGACTTCTGCAGAATAAAATACTCTTTGCATTTACATACTGTTTGAGTCCAGGGTGTTATTTTTCAGCAAATCATGGTCCATTACACTATCAAACATTGATAAAAGAAATAAGAAGAAAAAAAAGAACATTTCTGGGTAAATTGTGGAAATATTTTTGTTAAATGATTTACAGATTCAATGTGCTTTCTATTACAATTGTAAAGGAATGTTTTCAGAAAAGGAAATAAAGAAAGAAAGAAAGAAAGAAAGAAAGAAAGAAAGAAAGAAAGAAAGAAAGA
>JADRCD010204962.1:0-27509 GCA_019843815.1 Montemys delectorum | reverse complement strand
AGAAAGAAAGAAAGAAAGAAAGAAAGAAAGAAAGAAAGAAAGAAAGAGGGAAGGAGGAAGGTGGGGAAGAAATCTTAAAATCCTCATGGGATCTCAAGGAATTCAAGATCAAAAGCAATGTTGAGAAAAGAGAGTAAAGTTGGGGTCCTCACATGTCTTGATTTCTAATCTGTTCACCAAACAACCATTAAACGCCAGTAATTAAGATCTCTTAATACTAGCAAAAAAAAAAAATAGAGAACAAAGATAAATAAATACCACAGAATATACAACTCAAAAATAAGCACTTATTTACATGAACACATGATCCTCAAGAAAGCTAACTTTATACAATAGATAAGTGGATGATCTTCTACAAAGAATAATGGAAGAGTGCCCATTATCTGAAAGAACTAGATTCCTACTGTTTTCCATATATACAAATTAGCTTAAAATATATTAAGGACATATATGTAAAAACTAAAGTAGTAAAGTAGTAGGGATATAAATCAGGAAAAAATTTCAGGGCATTGATGTTGGAAACACTATCCCAGGAAATGAAATGAATGAGTTGTAAAATAAAACAAGAAGAGCAAAGTTGGGGACTGGAGAGATGTCTCAGTGGCTAAGAACACTGGCTACTCTTCCAGAAGATCTGGGTTCGAATTTTAGAACCTACATGATGGCTCACAACTGTCTGTGACTTAAGTTCCAGAGGATCTGACATTATAACACAGACATACATGCAGAAAAAATATCATCACACATAAAATAAACATAAATGAATTAAGAAAAAATGAACAAAATAGGCTACACCAAACTAAAATATCTGTATGTTAATAGAAGTAGTCATCAGAATGAAAAAAAAACAGGTTGCAGAATGGGGAGGATAGTTACAAATGACCTATGTACATCAAATTAGAAAAATTTCTACAACTGTCCAATAATAACATACATCTTTTTAAAAACTGAACAAAGTACTTGTTTTAATACATTCTGTCTGCTATAATTGTTATGAAATACAATGTGAGATAATGGGGTGGCAGCAGGAGTAAAGGGTAACTGGCAGGCCCATGCCAAGGTATCCACCTGAGAAATCATGACATGCGACAGATCTGGTATAACGAAGGTTTACTGCGGGAAGGTAAGGGAGTGGGGACCTGGAGAATGGGTAGAGCCAGAGAAAGTCTGGAACAGAGAAGTACAGAAAGGAAGGAAGAGAGGCCAGGAACATGTGGTGTGAAAGTTTGTATATGCTTGGGCCAGGGAGTGGCACTATTGAAGGTGTCACCTTGTTGGAATAGGTATGTCACTGTGGGTATGGGCTTTAATACCTTAGCACTAGTTGCCTGAAAGTGAGTATTCTGCTAGCAGCCTTCAGATAAAAATGTAGAACTCTCAGCTCTATTGCACCATGCCTGCCTGGACTCTGCCATGGTCCTACCTTAATGATAATGGACTGAATCTCTGATCTGTAAGACAATTGCAATTAAATTTTGTCCTTTATAAGACTTGTATTTGTCAGGGTGTCTGTTCACAGCAGTAAAACCCTAAGACATATGGGAACAGAAGGGGGGGGGAAGGGAGAGAAAGAGAGAAGGAGAAGATGGGGTGCAGGAGGGTAGCTAGCAGTCCTTTTATATGCTGTTGCACCTGACTAAAGTGGCCCAGGTAGTAAAGGTGGTAGATGATGACACAAGCTATGTAGCTAGCTATTGGGTGGGGCCTAGAGGAATTAATTGTCTGTAAGCCAATAGTAACAGCACAAACTGGGTAACTTATAAGAAAAAAAAACAACAACATTGATTTCTCATATTTCAGGGACTGTGAAGTTCAAGACCAAGTCACAGGATGTTTTCAGGAATAGAACAACCTTTCTAGATTATAGGTAGAACTCTTTTTGGGCCCTCAAATCACAGGAAGAATTAATAGCTCACTAATTTCACTTTTATGAGAATACCAATTTCATCATGAATGCTCCTTATTCATGAGCTAATTATTTTTTCTAATCATCACTTTCAATGACCAATTTCAACATTTGATTATCAAGACATATAGACCTCAAATAAGCATTTTCTGCAAAGAACATATGACAATGGCCACTAAGCATCTAAAAAAAAAAAAAAAAGAAAAAAAAGAATGCTCACTGTCTTTAAATATTGAGAAGTGAACATAAAGAACCAAGATACCATATCATTTCACTCTCTTCAGAATGGCCAATATCACTGTTGTTTTAGAAGCATAGCTCCAGACAGACCATACCAGGCCAATCAGTTCCATGTAAGGTTTATTGTAGGAGCAAAGCACAAAGGTGGCATCAAAGAAGAAGAGAGAGGTCAGAGGGTTCTTCCTTTTATTTGTATAGTGATGTAGCAGTTAGCAGGTAAAGGTGGGAGGTAACGCAAGTGGATTCTGTGTATAAGGTGGCAGTTACCTTGGCAACAGGTGTGTGGGTCACTATTGCCTACGTTGATGTCACTGGGTTCAGAGCTGATCCTGATACCAACATAACTCCCCTTTTCTTATAAAGAAAATAAAATAAAATGGAAGGGGGAAGTCAAAGGTGAAAAGGGAATGGGGGCATCATGTCACTTAAGCTGCCTCCTGCTGTCTAGGGGCATCATCAGTTTTGATGTATAGCTGACTTTCACCACCTGGGTCTACTTGGTAAATGTTCACTTCGGGTTCCTCTGTGGACAGTGGCTTCTCTGTGCACAGAGGTTGGTAATCCTGTAACAGGAGCTGACTAATAGTTTTGTTAGAATTTTTTGTATTTATCATATAAGAAATGTAGAAACAAGATTAATGAGGCAGGGAGCGAATAATAACACCAGGAGAATGACTAGAAATGGTAATATGAAAGGGAGTATCTATTTCCACATAGGGTTTTAAAATATCCTGGAACTGGAAGTCTCACATTTCCTGAAATTCTGTATGTCTTACTGTAGATCCTGGATTTTATTTCTCACTATCCCAGATTGATTGATGTAGAAACAGAATTTTTCTTGGAGGAAAAGGCAAAGACCATATTCTTTAGCTGTCAGGACATCTAGTCCCCATCAGTTCTGAAGCACCACAGCTAACAAAGAATTGATCTGTTTCTGGATAGAAAGCATGGTTTCAGACATTTTTTGAAAACCACTTCTAAGCTCAAAAGTGAACTTACTATATTTGTTCATGGAAGTTGTTATCCCTGCAATTCCAGTACCAGTACCTATGGATATTCTGGTAGCAACCAAGAATGGTACCTCTTATGTTGGGCAGCTATCATATCTACAACTGGGATTGGCAGGGGTTCATTTCCCTGTATTACTCCCAGTTCAGGTAAAAGGAGTACTGATATGCAAACTCCTGACAAGTTGCCAGGTAGGGGATGATATACCTAAGTGCCACAAAGAGTTGATGTGTTTTGGACTGCAGGGCATTATCTCAGAGATGATATCAAGGGTTGTGGTTCTATTCCAGTCTAGGGAGCATGGAATTCCAACAGTACTTGTCCCAGAAGTCTTAAAACAGTTTTCCATGCCAAAAAGAGGGGTAGAGGAAAGGTAAGAAGTCATGGCAAGAGGTAGGGAGGACACAACATCTGTCACAACACCAGGAATAACTGGGACCAGCAGGAACTAGGCACTTAGGAACTCCACCAGCCCAATGGTACAGGTTCCTTCCAGTCTGTCTGGTCTAGTGCCCTAAGCAGACCTTGGGCACAAATTCCACACAACACCAAGAGGAATCTCCACCCCTAGGTGTTCTAACATACCCAGGATCAGAGGTAAGGAGGTGAGGAGGTGAGGAGGACACAACATTGTCCCAGCACTGGAAGTAACTGGGACCAGCAGGACCCAGTCATGCAGGAGCTCTGCTAGCTCAGTGGCACAGGTTGCTTCCAGTCTGTCTGGGTCATTGTTCTAAGAAGACCTTGGGCTCAAATTTTATAGCTAGTCCCACAACATCCAAAGGAAGCTCCACTCCTGGGTGCTCTAATGGGCCCAGGATCAAAGGATCCCAGAATCACAGGGTCACAGAGACAGCATGACTCTGAAGAGTCTTGACACAACCAGGTAGAACAGGCCCCAGTCAGATTTAGCCAGGGCAGGTAGCACTAGAAATAACCAGATGGCCAGAGGAGGCAAGCATAAGAACATAACCAATAGAAACCAAGGTGCTTGGCATCATCAGAACCCAATCTCCCACCATAGCAAGTCCTGGACACACCAACACAGCATCACATCAGAAAAGCTAGATTCAGACTTAAAATCACTTCTCATGATGATAATACAGGACTTTAAGAAGGACATAAATAGTACCCTCAAAGAAATACAAGAGAGCACAGGTAAACACCTAGAAGCCCTTAAAGAAGAAACACAAAGGTCCCTTAAAGAGCTACAGGAAAACACAGTCAAACAGGTGAAGGAAATGAACAAAACTATCCAGGACCTAAAAATGGAACTAGAAGCAATAAAGAAAGCACAAAGGGAAACAGGGAAGTTAGAAAACCTAGGAAAGAGATCAGGAGTCATAGATGCAAGCATCACCAACAGAATACAAGCGATAGAAGAGAGAATCTCAGGGGCAGAAGACACCACAGAAAACATTGACACAACAGTCAAAGAAAATGCAAAAAGCGAAACGCTCCTAACCCAAAACATCCAGGAAATCCAGTAAACAATGAGAAGACCAAACTTAAGGATAATAGGTATAGAAGAGAGTAAAGATTCTCAACTTAAATGTCTTCAACAAAATTATAGAAGAAAACTTAATCTAACCTAAGGAAAGAGATGCCCATGAACATACAAGAAGCTTACAGAACTCCAAATAGACTGGACCAGAAAAGAAATTCCTCCTGTCACATAATAATAAAAACACCAAATTCACTAAACAAAGAAAGAATTTTAAAAGCAGTAAGGGAAAAAAGGCAAGTAACATATAAAGGCAGGCCTATCAGAATTAGGGCGGACTTCTCACCAGAGACTATGAAAGCTAGAAGATCCTGGGCAGATGTCATACAGACCCTAAGAGAACACAAATGCCAGCCCAGGCTACTATACCCAACAAAACTCTCAATTACCATAGATGTAGAAAACAAGATATTCCATGACAAAACCAAATTTACACAATATCTTTCCACAAATTCAGCCCTACAAAGGATAATGGATAGAAAACAGCAACATAAGGAGCAAAACTACACTCTAAAAGAAGCAAGAAAGTAATCTTTCAACAAACCCACACTAACCTAATTCTACCTCTAATAACCATAATAACAGGAAGTAACAATTACTTTTTCTTAATATGAAAATTAATATCAGCAACATATCCTAATTGGTTGAAATCCAAATATATGAGGAATTAGAAATTTGTTGACTGTCATCCAGTGGTCTCTCTAATTTGGTAATTGGAGAAATAGGTACAATATTGTACAATCCATATACTCTTTCTGCTTGTTTGTACATGACAGTGTCTTTCTGTGTACTACCTAATGGTCTTGAAATCAGGCTTCTCCTATCTCAGCCTCTCTATTAGTAGGATTGTTTATTTGAGGTTTTTACACTATACTATGTTTTTCAGAACAGCTTACATATTTCAAAATTTATACAGCCAAAAGAAACATAGACAATTAATTTGGGAGAGAGCTTGTAAGAGAACAACAAAGAGTGAGACTGAATGCTTTGCTTGATGTTTGTAACTATTGTTATCAAGTTTGAAGAAGACAACTTTATAAGTTACTCTTTCTCTGAGATGAATGCTTTTCAAAATCATCACAGCCAATGAACCAGATTCTTACCCTCACCTAATGTCTGTGCCACCCTTGAAGCAGAACCATTGTTCATTGAAACAGTTGGTGAGTGACTTCATGAATAGACCATCTTTATACACACACCATTTCTTAAATGAATGTAACCTGTTCTCTGTGGGCTGAGAATGATGATAATCACTCAAGTCAAATAGCTTTAATCATAGCAGAAAATCTGTATCCGAAAATCGTGCCTACAATTCACTCCTTGGAGCAGCAGAACTGTGAACTCTTAGCTTAGCTACTAAAATCCTTGGGTGATGGGAGGGTCATTGAAGTACAGCCTTATTACTATGAACTCCAATGTCTAAAAATTGTTCTTATTTTGGGCTTGTACTACAGTAAGAACCAAGATTTTAAGCTCTAGTAAAAACAAAACAAAGAAACAAAAAGACTTTATTTATTTATGTTCATTTAAAAAATACTAGTGGTGATGTATTATTTTAAAATATACAGTTAATATGTTTGGAGTTATTTAGAATTTATATTGAGAAAAACATGTATTTTCAGTATTGCTGTAGTAAAGCATCTACATAAGACTTTTCAATTGATTGTTGTTTTATATCAAACAGTTTTTATAATACTCATTTCTATTGTTAGAATATTTTATAAATTTTTAAAGAATATGACAAAATTAAAAAAAGAAAGGTATTGCAGGTATTGAAGGGGGCTCTCTGAGAAGAGTTGGGGTACAAAAGGGGATCAAGAATGTGATATAATTCTATTTAACTAAAATGTTTTTAAATATTAACAAATTCAGATAAATTGAAATCTTGTATCTTTTGTCATCATAATGAATAAAAAAAATCAATTTAAAAAAAGAAAAAGAAAAAAAAATAGAAGTCATGGCAACATGAGACAACTCAGGGCAGCTGACAAAAGATGAAGTAAGGTTACTCAGCAGTATCACTGAAGAGGCTGTAAGTGGCAATGGTGAGTTATTTCCAGGGGGTACACATATTCAGCAATCTTTGAAAAGTACAGGTCTGATGACATTAAGGAATTGGTACACCAAGGTCAAGGTCTGAAGCAAAAGGCAAAATGACAAGTTAGTGCCATTTATGAGGGGCAATGTCAAAGAGGTAAGGACCTCAGAGAAGTGTTTGATTAGTTACCTTACTTTTCCAATACATATGGGTTGGGTAATTGAGACATTTTCTCTGGATATGGATAGTACTTACTGGGGATCTTGGTTTATTTTTATGATAAGAGTTCACCAACAACTCCTGGCTCCCACCTGGAATCCTATGGGTCTTCTATGTAGAAAAAGAGTGTCTTGCCATGTTGATTGAAGAAATGATTGGCCTGTGATCCTAGAATATGTATCTGACAAGACTAATATGGACAGCCCCCATATTCTCTTGGCCATTTTCTACAATAAATCTTTTGTCTGGTCAAAGAGAAAGCAAGTATAGAGATCATAACTCTTAGATGGGATAACAGATACTGGGATGATAGCAATTTGGATCAGTTCCTGGCATCTGGCTATGGAGCAGTTCCCTGACCCTATTTGGAAAGCCTGTTTCTGTGGGGGTTTCTTGAACCTTGAATCTCCAGATATAAGGGCTACCCTGGATGGAAACAAACAGCAGCAGGAAGACAAGAAACCCATGTCTAGTCCAGTGAGGTTGAGCTCAGCTGCCGGAGGGGAGTCTTATTTTCTGGGATTGGGGACAAGGTAGGTAGTCTTAACGTTCTCTGAAGCTTAACAGAGCATGGTCCTGTTAGGGTCAATGTGTATGAAGAAGAGTCATTTTTAGGTGGAAGGATGAAAGGTTTGAGGTGAGATACGTGGACTCAATGAGAGAGTCCCTCAAGATTAGCAGCTGTAGGAGTCACAAGAATTACCTTAAAAGGGCCCTGCCATTTGGGAGAGAGGGCTGAGGGCTGAGTATCCAGAGGGGATAGAGAGACTTGGTCTCCAATGTTGACAGTCAGTGGACAGGAAATGTATGTGTGGCCACAGTAGATGGTGGTCAACAAAGTTCCATAGGAGAGAACAGAGGTTGCAAGGTAATGGGATGAGTAGATGGTCTAGGAGGAGAGAGCATTTACATGAAAGACCAGGAGTGAGGACCAGATGTCCATACATGTGTTCAAAGGATGAGATGAGGAGAGGTCACTTGGGGAGAGCTCATAGCCTGAAAAGAGCCAGACGTAGGAGTTTTACCCAATCTAAGTGAAGTTCCTGTGACAGCTTAGCAAGAGTGGTTTTTAAAGAGCAGTTAGTTCTTTCTACCTTACCTGAAGATTGAGGGTGGTAGGGAATGTGAAAATGCCAGATGAGGTCTAAGGCCTTAAATAGAATTTGACAAATCTAGAAAGTAAATTCAGGACCATTGTTTGACTAGAGTGAGGCTGGGACACTAAATCAGGGGATGATCACTTGGAGGAGGAGATCAGAGACTGTCAGAAGCCTGTGTCTGGCCAAATACATGGGGGCTATCATGGAATCCCTGAAGTAGAACAGTCCAGGTAAGTTGGGTAGAAAATTGGATGTCAGGATCTGTCCAGGTAAAGGCAAATATGTTCTGTGTCTGGGCATCTAGAGGGATAGAGAAAACTGCATCCTTGAAATGTAGGACTAAGAAATGGGAAGTTCATGAAGTGTATTAGGGTTAGCCACAACAGGATGGAGAGGAACCCCTACAGAATTAATACTCCTGAAGTCTTGAACTAAGTGATAGGTACCATTAGGTTTCTTGACTGCTAGTATAGGGGTGTTAAAAGAGGATGAGATGGGGCAAAGGCGGTTTTTCCTTAAGAGGTCAGAAATGAGAGGCTTAAGTGCCCTGAGGCTCTGGAGAGAGAGAGGGTATTAAGGTTGGGCGATGTATCTGGGACAGTCCAGTAACTCGATGACAACAGGAGAATGAGGGGTTCTGGACATCTCAAACTTGGGTATATACCTGAGAAGCTGGTAAAGGAAACAAGATGTTAGTGTTAGTAGGTTGACTGTCGAGAAGAAGGAGCAGAGGAACTGCTGGTGAGCTTGGGTTTAAGCAAATGGGGGGAGCAAAGGAAATAGAGGCTCCCAACTTAGCTAGAAGACCCTCCCCAATAAAGGGACAGGACATGTCAGCAGTACCAAAAAGCATTGGGTGAGGAGTGCACCCCTTAAAATGCAACTAAGTGATGGAGTCTGGAGAGGAAGATAAGGTTGTTCTCCTACCCCATGCCAGGAAAATTTGAAGGTAAAGTAGGTCCCCAAAACTCAGTCAGAACCAAGTAAGTGGCCCCAGTTTCCAAGAAGAAGGGCAGCTCACATACCATGATAGCTACTCAAGGCTCCCTGCTAGTGATAGGTGTGGTCAGGTCGACAGAGTTCTGGCCTATTTAGTCATCTATAGCCAAGCCTAGATTGGCTGAGGGTTACCTTGGAGTGAGATCCTTCTGTTCTATGTGACTGGAGGGCAATTGACAGCCCAATGTCCCTCCTGATGGCACCTAGGACATGGCCCCCTTAGCTTGCCAGGGGTAGGGCAAGCCCTTGCCCAGTGACTTTGTTGACCACATTTATAGCAGGGACCTGGTAATCTCTGAGTCTTAGAAGACCAGGAATCCCAGGTAGTAGCTGAGGCTTGTCGGAATTTTGACAGCATGTTTTGTTTTGTTTTGTTTTTGTTTTTGTTTGTTTGTTTGTTGTTCTTTGGCTTTCTCATCTTTTTCATGGCACCAAGACTTCTGCCTGTGATGTTAGGGCCCCCTTCTACAACTGTCTAAGTTTAGCTTTTATGTTGGGGTAGCTCTGGGAAAAAAAGTAGGTCATCGGAAGTTGCTTAGCTTTTGGGTTTTCAGGGTCAGGTTACTGTATTGCAACAAAACCTTTGTGAGGCATTCTAAAAACTGAGATGGGTTTTCCTGTTTGCTCTTGACAACCTCTTGGAATTTTTTTAAAATTTACTGGATTTAAGGCTACCTTTCTTAGGCCAGCCACAAGGTAAATTATAAATCTACCTCTGACTAAAATACCACCTGTGGAATTATAATTCCATGGAAGATCCTGGTTAGGCATTGCCTCAGATGTGATTGGATATGTTCTGTTTGATGAATCCCATCTACATGTGTTTTTGCCTTTCCCCAAACTTGCCTGCACTCATCAGGAAGTAAATAATTAGTAAGGATCATATGTACATCCTGGAAAGTCAAGCTATAAGACTGAGTGATGTACTGGAGCTCTTTAATACAGGTGGAGGAATTAGAGGTATAAGAACCCAGTCTGCTTTCTATTTGAGAAAGTTCACTCAGTGAGAAAGGAACATGTACTCTGACAATACCACCTACCCCAGCAACTTCACATAGAGGAAGGACCTATGCTGAGTCAGGTGTCCTGGAGGAGAAGGACTTAGGTGTTTGACTGTGGTCTTAGAGAGCAAGATAGGAAGGGTAAATGTCAACACCAGTGCAGGACATTTGGAGCGACCTGCAACTGGCACAGAAGGAGGGGAGGGGTCTGGAGAGGTCAAGCTAGTAGACTCTGGGGCATTCTGGTGAGAAGGAAAAACTACGGTGGCCGTTTGGGTTTTCAGCGCAGCGGAGACAGGTCTGTGGTAGAACGGAAGTGGTTTCTTAGCTGGATCCAGGGTTGTAGCATCATGTAGTGCTGGTTGAGTAGGTTTCATGGCTAAGAGAAGTTGGAGTGGGGAACAAGTTGAGCACATAGAGGGGTGCGAGCGAAGGTAGATGAATGCTTAGACATAGGGGACCTCTTTCCATTTACCAGATCACTGGCAGTATGTCTGAAGAGCTCTTAAAATGATTGGATCTAGCATGCCATTAGGTGGCCATTTGGAGCTATTGTCTAATGGGTACTGAATCCAGACCTTATTGCAGAGGTATACCAGTTTTGAGGCCCTCAAGTCAGGTGTTAACTTTAGAGATTTGAGATTTTCCAGGAGACATCCCAGCGGGCTGCCTGGGGATATGTTTGAAGACAATTTAATACCCATTGGGTGATAGGGATGTTACTGAAGAATTCAGCAATGGGTCACAAGTGTACAGCCAAGCTAGATATTCAGGTCATCACGTGAGTAACAAGGGGCTATGACAGCGATGTCCCAGAATCACCAGAAAGCAGTCCAACATAGATCTAGGAATCCTTGACTGGTTGCAAAATCTAGAGGGATTTATAAGCTGCTTTTGAGAAGGGAAGTCACTCAAGGGTCTAAGTCTTAACTTGTAGGTCAGCCAGGAGGCCAATCATAACGACCAGGGCATTGAAATGCCAACCCCTTAGCCCCCAAAATGGCTGTCTGGGCTCTATCTGGGCATTTAGAGTCCCTCTAAATGGACTGGAAAAACTCCCTACCAATCAATATGCTGGTATGTGTTGGTGAGCTTCCATGATCTGGTAGCAGGAATATGGAACCATATGGTCTGTTCCCATCTGAGTGTGTAACCCACACGACAGAGGCTAGTTCCATTTTGTGGGCAGTAGTGGAACAGCTCACGTGGTAGAAATCTGTGAGTCTGCAGCAGCTGTGGAAATCCATGCAGTGCATGGCAGCAGGTGGCAGCAGATGCAGTCCACGTGGTGTAGCAGTGGTGGCAGGCAGCGGTGGAAGTGGGGCAGTCCACATGACATCGGCCCTTCATGGTTATGCCAGCCAGCAATGGCCACCTGCACTCCACAGCTACCCAGGTAGTGATATCTGAGTCACTGGGCTAATGTTGTATTAGAACTGTGGCTTGCCTCCAGACAGACCACACCAGGACAAACAGTTCCATGTGAGGTTTATCATAGGAGAAAAGGGCAAAGGTGGAGGCAAAGAAGAAGGGGGAAGAGGTCAGAAATTGTCTTCCTTTTATTTGGATAGTAAAGTAGTAGCTGTTCGCAGGTAAAGGTAGGAGGTGCGCCAAGTGGATTCTGGGAATATGGTGGCAGTTGCCTTGGCAACAGATGTGCAGGTTGCAGTTGCCTAGGTGTGAGGTCACTGTGTTCAGAGACCATCCTGATAATAACAGTCATTGTCTTAGATTCCCTTGGTTTTTTAAGACCTTAATACTTCTAAAGAGCACATTTTAGGTTTGATTTTTGTTGGTTGGTTTGTTTGTTTTCCATCTCCATTAGTTTACCTCTCTGTTGGAAATATTATGAGACTGAAGAAAATGACGAGAGATAAAGTGTTAATATTTTAAATCATCTCTTCACAAGAGTACCTGGCTATGGCAGCGTGTGTGTGTGTGTGTGTGTGTGTGTGCGCGCGTGCGTGCGTGCGTGCATGCGTGCGTGTGTGTGTCTGTTTGTGTGTGTGTGTGTGTTGAATGACATGTTCTCCTGGATTGCAACATTCTTTCCAAATTGCAATTCCTTCAGGAGGAAAACAGGAAGCTCACTAGCCTAGGGTGGTAAACAGGAAGTGAGCCAAAGGTTGGCTGTATGTCCTAGAGAAGAAAAACTTGGATTGTTGATGGCCATGACCAACAGTAACTTTTCATACTGTTGGAAGTTAACCGCTGATGGAGGCGGGGGCTCTGACCAGCCAAAGGTCAAAAAGAAGAAAGTACAGCCTTCAAGCTGTAAAGAGAGCTTCAGTTTTTGGAGTCATCACATGGGGTTGGGTGATCAGATGCTGAATGTGGCCTCCCACTGTGATTAGCTAAAGAAGAAAATGAAAGATGTTTGGATTATGAAAGTCTGCCTGCACACTGCATAGAAAGCTTTGGAAGTTTGGAGGAGTTATCACTCATGTTGGGTAGACTTTTTGATTATGCATTGTTTTCTGAGTTATCCCCAACCCCTTGAAGTAACTTCTTACCCATTCTTCTGTTTGTAACCACAATTAATAAGAAAAAGCAAGCAAACAAAATGCTGATTCCTAACATGGAAGGGAGAAATTGCAGAGGACCTTACGGCTCAAGGCAAAGAGCTATAGACAAATTAGGAATGCTGAACACTTGAGATATAGTCTTTCCCAGGGATGAGCCCTGAATTGGTTTCTCAATACCAAATGTGCAACACTGAAGTCATATATAGACAAGTAGCACTAAATAGACTGAACAGGTTATATCTGAAAATTGAAAAAAGAAAAAAGAAAAAAGAAAAAAAAAGAGGCCATAGTTTTGAACTGGAATAAGGAGGGAGGGCACGTAAAAGGGATTGAAGACAGGGAGAGTGGAAAATATTAAAATTACATTTTAATTTTAAGTTTGTTTAAATATTTTTTTAAAAAAAGCAATTATTCACCAAATTGGACACTGGTGTAATCATCACCTTGGTAGGCTGTACACTGCCTTCCTGGGATGAGTTAACATATATGTGTTGTGTTTCCCCCTGAAAAAGTCGTCACAAGTCTGTATGCACTTAAAAGTATACACACATTTATGTACACATATATGTGTCAGAAGCCATCTAGCAAAGGCAGGTAAGTGAATTTTCTGGAGATGGCCTATCATTTGGTGTGGCTGTGATGGGTAAGCTCTGAGAGGCAAAGTCCTGAGAGATTTCATACTAGTATCATTTCTTGCTGCTGGTATGCCTTTTCCTGTCATTATAGATAGCTTAATGATTCCTGGGCATCAGCCCACCCTATTGGGCAGACATAAAAATTGTTGCTTTAAACTTATAATGAAATTATGGAGCTAATAACAGATAATGGATACTTAGGTACTAGTCTTAACAGAAAGACATGTAAACAATTTTTCTGTAACTCTTTAAGTTTTAACAAACTATGATATGAACTATTGCACTAAACTTACTATGAACTTACATAGAATGTAAAAATGCATTAAAAAAAAAACCCTATGTGATCAATTATCCCAAGAATGTATAAAAACCAAGAAGTACAATAAAGCAATGGTGTAGCCTTCTTCAATTTCATCTAGTATGTGTGTCTCTATGTATGCCTGAATTTTTTCTCTTTTCTTTTCCATTCTTTTCCTTTCTTTTCTTTTCTCTGTGGCTTAAGAATAGTTAACAACTTTGAGCCTAGACAGCAAGGGGCCTTGAGCCCTAAAGAAAAGAATCCTGGTAACTAAGCCTTTTTTCTTAATCCCCTGCTGCTATCAGCATAAATTAATCACCAGAAACCAGCCGCTTTTCGTCCCAGAATAGTTAAGCATTAAAGAAGATAAGAGATTTACCAAAGGTAACGATGCTTTGGCCCTAATTACAACTGACTTCATACCCTGTTGCTGCTTTCCTCAGTTTACTCTTGTTCTTTCTGAATTCTAGCTGGCTGATCAATTCAGCTCTTCAGGCTCAAACTCCTCTACAAGATGACAGATTGGATCTGTCTTCTCTCTCAATCTCTGACTGAATTGTTCTCCTTGGCCTCATACTAACTTTGACAATCTGTTGTAATCTTCTGGCTCTTTCTCATTTTCAAGGTGGTTCTGTCTTCATCTGTGTCTAGCTTGTTCTCTCTGCAACCTGTCTCTCTATAAGTGTATTGGTAAAACTGCCTACTCTCTCTTTCTCTGCACTGCCGCTCAAGTAGCTTCCCCGTTCTCTCTCTTCTTGTGAGAGTTAGGCATATCTATTCTGTCAGATCTTTTTCTGATTCATTACTCATTTAGACGTACCTGTCAATACCACTCAATCAGACATCACTTTCAAACAAGAGTGCTTCCTTCTACAAACTAAATTGACCTTCATTGTTTGGGATTAAAGGTGTGTACTAAGAGTGTGTCTGTATTCCAGCCAGAGCAATAAAAGGTATGTGCTAAGGCTGAGCCACACCACAACTAGAAGCAGGTATTTCCAGTAAACAACACAATCTTGAGGATCACAGTGTGATCAAATATCCTGCAATAGATGATGGACTCACTTATGAAGTTTCAAAAGAGGGTTTGAGAGCCCCTCAAAGATTATCAGAGGCTATGTGTGTGACATATTGGTATTAGAAATTGAAGGAAGTGAACCTTTACTTGGCTGGGACATCAATGCTGTGTTAGGTAGGATTGAAAAGTCAGAAGTGACTAATAAAAGACCATCATCACAAAGGTGAAATATGTATATCCTCACAGTCAGCACACAGAAACTGTGGTCCAGGGTGGTCCAATGTTACACCTTAAGCTAGAAACTCAACTAGAATATATATAAGTTTCCCACATGGTGTTGCTTTTGTAGACATAAAAAGGTAATGAAGAATAGCTGATACTTGGCACAATGTGTCAGGTTGGAGTGGCTGCAGAGAGTTCAGAAAGCAAACTGAGAAGCCTCAGTTACGGGGGCGGGGGGGTGTCCAGGACTGAGAGAATCATGAGAGATACTGAGGCTTGGTAACATCTATCAAGGACAGAGTCCCTAAAATTGCTATGTAAGGCCTTTGGTGAAAGTGCACAATCAGTTTCAATGGGGACTCCAGAATATTAGAGATATTACAATTGTGAGACATACATCAAGGACAGTTTCAGATGTGGAGTGGAGCCAGCCTGAACCTGAAAGAAACTGTTTACAGCAGATGGCAGAAATAGAGAGGGAGCTGCCCATGCCTAGATAATTGTGAGTGAGACCCTGATGCCAGCCATTGATCTATAGCATTTTTTTCCACTAGTGAAGATTGGGTTTGGTGATTTGACTTTCTGGTTCTTCTCCTTTAAAATAAGAAAATGTGTAATTAAGTTTTTTACTTTACAAGAGGCCATAGTTGAGATACCAGAGTTTTTAAAAAGAACTTTTAAGCTGCAATGTTTTATTTGTGATCTTAGCATTAGATCTTGAGAGTAAACAAGACAAGACAAGAATGGTTATGTTTTAATAGTGATATATATATCACTATTAAATATATATCATATATTAAATATATATATGAGCTTAAATGGACTGATGGTTTAGAAAGTTAGAGTCTATGATGGTTTAACAAAGAAATAGAGGCAGGAACACCTGACAATTCACATCTTGTTCTACAAATAGGAAGCAAATAGAAAACATTGGGAATGGCAGGCTTCTCTTAAAATTTCAAATTCCACAAGTGACATATTTGCATTGACAAGATCACTGGACATAATCCTTCTCTAATAATTTCACTATCTAGGAATCCAAGTATTCAGTGGTCTACAGGAGCCATTGTCTTTGAAACCACCATACAAGGTCTTTACTTAAGTTCCTGCCTCCAGGTTCCTATGAAAAGCTTTTGACCTGGTGTCTTTCTATAATGGGAAATAGCTTGTAATGTGAAATGAATCATTTCTTCCTCAAGTTTCTTTGAGTCATTAAATCTGTCACCACAACAGAGAAGTAAACTAGGAAAAGAGGCATGTATATGGACTGGAAAAAGGTCAGAGGGAAAATTTGAAGATGATGGAAATATTTTATACCTTGATGTGACTGATAGATATACAGTTGTAAATATATAGATATATATGTAGATCAATGTAATATGTATATATATATATATGTGTGTGTGTCTGTGTGTGTATATGAAAATTCTTATATAGCATAAAAATCTGAAATGAATCTTATTGCATCCAATAAAAGAGATGCATTTTTACTGAGGAAAATAGTGAAACAAATGATTGGCAACTACTTACTGGTTTGAT
Source organism: Montemys delectorum (assembly GCA_019843815.1). Taxonomy (NCBI): domain Eukaryota; kingdom Metazoa; phylum Chordata; class Mammalia; order Rodentia; family Muridae; genus Montemys; species Montemys delectorum. The sequence goes on along the minus strand of JADRCD010204962.1, from coordinate 11,257 downwards.
TCTATATTAGTTAAAAAAAATCCTTTAAAGTGAAAAAAATCTGAAACGATTTGTTTGCAGGAGAACTGCACTATCAAAATGCTACTAGCTATTAAAAATAACATAATAACAATGTATTATGGCATAAATTTGAGGATATAGAAGTAAAATATAAGACAACTACATTGTAATAGATGGAGGGCATAAAACCAATTATATAGTTTAAAATATCCTCAGGTAATTCAGCATATTCCTTTAATGTATCCTGTCATACTTTGCAGAATATTTATTTTACTTTCTAACACAATAATTCAAATATAAAAATATAACCATAATTTAGCTGAAAACCATTTCAGAGGATGAAAAGGGATGCTAGTAATACTGGTCTATTATGCCTAAAGAAGTTCAGTAAGCAAATAAACAAACAGAGTAATTGAGAAAGAGGAGAATTTAGACCACATAATGATTACACTTCAATTAAACAACAGAACGTTGTGATAGTGGGTTAAGAAAAGATCCAGCCATATGCTCTTTACCGAAGGCATACCTTAAACATAGAACACAGATGGTCTTAAATGTTAGAGTAAAATGAAAAGAATACATTAAACAAGAGAAGGCTAATGTGTTTATCCTGAAACATCGAAGCATGACTTAAGATACAAAGTATGCTACAGATAAAAGTCACATTGAATGAGAGGAAAAAAAAAAAAACAAAACAAAAAGCAGCACGTTAAAAAGACACAAGAAAGACTATCTAGCACACTTTCCCCACTCTTTAGTTGTTCCTAGTTCTTTGTCTAGGGTTGAGGTATTCGAGTGCTATCCATTGATGTCAGCATGTCTGTTGGTGTTTTCCTTGTGAGAGATAGATTTAGGCAACCATATTGGTAAGAATTCATGGGTATATCTTTTCTACCATAACCTTTTCAAGGTAGAGCACACCAATTTATTACTCTATAACAAATGATCAGTCCAGAATACATAATATAACCAACATCATAAGGGTTAAGCATATTATATTTATATATTTAACATATTCATACACACATATATGTGTGTATATACATATACACACATGCATATACTAACACACATATACCTATCACACATACAACTAAAGAAAAAGAGGTCACAGGTTTTAACAGGAGCATGAGTGGCTACATGGGAGGAGTTGAATGAAGGAAAGGTGAGAGAACTAAGGATGTAATGATATTATAAACTCTATGGTAGTTTTAATGAAAATGGCCCCCATAGGTTCATACATTTGAATGCTTGATCAACAGACAATAATGCTGTTTGAAAGGATTAGACAGTATAATCTTTTTAGGAAGGCTATTAGTGAAGGTGGACTTTGATGGTTTCAAAAGCCTAATCCAGGCCCAGGGGCTCTCTCTTCCTGTTATTTGTGGATCTGGATGTAGAACTATCAGCTCCTTCTCCAGTACCATTACTTGCTGCATGTCACCATGTATCCCACCATAATTAACAGTCATTGTAGTATTGCTCTTCATCTGCTCCTATTTGCCGCTGAATGAAGGCTTGCTATTTTCTTTGATGACAGTACAGTGGGATCAGGGGCTGTCTTTGACTCTTCTGCCTATTTCTGGGACCCTTTCCCTTCCACTGAGTTGCTATGTCCACCTTTGATACAATGGTATGTTGTACTGGTTTAAAAATTATGGGGTTAATAAATAACTCTGGAAATCAATACAGTAGTAGGTACTTTTTAATGAGCTATTACCCAAATAAAAGACACAAAGACCTTTAGAATTATAATAAGCTTTAAAGCACTGGGTCTGGGCAGATATCAACCCTCTAAGATACTTCATCTGCTTTCATGCCTTGAATGCCAATATATTACTTGCCACATATTTTGATTGTGCTGCTACTTGATCAGCCCAGCCCTCATGGCCACAAGCTCATGGTACATATTACTCCATGGTGACTTCCATCTTTTTCATCTCTTCTTTCTTTTGTGGGGGTCCTTACCGGACACCAAGCCTGGGAACCTTTGCCCTGCTTTTTTTCTGTCTGGCTCTTCTGTGGAGCTACAGGCTGTCAGCAATTTGTATTAACTAATTAGAGAAAATTAGGGGGCAAGGTTTACACAACAAAGGCTGGTGCACATAAGAATCTGCTTGTCTTGGGCAACCAGATCTTGGGATAAAGAATTTAGCATTTGAATACATAGCAACAGACCAAAACCCAACAGTATGTGCCTTGTTTTGTTGTAGCTTGTTAACACCATATTTGGTTAAATTCCCTGAGAAGTATGCTCTTTTCTGAGGGGAGATAGGAGGGCTGGAGGAGAAGGAGGATTAACTGCAGCTGGAATGTGAGAAGATTTAAAACAGAAAGAAAGAATTGCCATGATCCTGTTGTGTCTTCTCAGCAGTAGAACATTGACTGAGATCATCTTGAAAACTGAAAATATGAATATTAAAAATAAAAATAAATAAAAACAAAATAAAAATATATTTTAAAATGAAGAAGACGGTAGTATTTCAAACACATGTATGCAGCTAAGGCTCATACATAAGTCTCACTTCCTTTGAATGCTAACACTGCTGGAGGTGATACTGAATTCTCTAGTTGCATGGTAAGTGTAGTGGTTAAGATTACATATGAAGTTGAAAGACATAGTACCCAATTACATAGTATTTAGGGGTATGCCAAGATGTTTCCAGATAGAGTTAGGATTCTCTCCTCGTTGGTCACAGGTCCTTCACTGTTTTGACAGTGGAAATAGAACAGAAAGCTGAGCAAGCAGGAACTCCTCCTTTCATCTCCCTCACCATTGGAACTAGGATAGCCCTCCCCATCTCCTTCTGCCCTCAGAATAAAATTCACCTGTCTGGGGGGTCTCTGTTCTAAAGTCTTTGAACTCAAGCTTAATTGTATCACCATTTTGATGAGTGTCTAGCTTACGGGTGGTAGATCATGGGTCTTCTCCATTTTCATCTTCATGGGTAAAACAGATCTTAGTGTCAGATTTACCTAGATCTCCAAGCTGATGTGACAGTACATCCCTGTCTACCTAGCACTTGGGAGATGAAATCAGGAAAAGTTCAGTCATTCTCATCAGGCCCCAACTTCCCTAAGTCCCCGAATGATAAGTTGGACTCAGTTTAGGCTGGACATTGACAACTTAAACACTTTATATGTCTCTGAGACCTCATAAAGTGGGATTCCGTTTGCCTGGGAAGGCCGTTACTTTCTTATCTGCTCTTACAGCCTTCCCCCCTTCTGGTTGGTCCATGGCCAGCCTTCTTTGTCCTCCTTCTTCCTCGGCAGTAGTAAGCAGTGGCATGCAGTCAGAATGGGTGGTTTTCTGTTTTCACTTGCATCTCTATCCAAAATTCATATCTCATACTCAAGCACTTTAAGTTTTTTTTTTTTTAGGGTACTAAATTTTATCCTTTACTAATATATATGAAATCAGTTTGAACTAGTTCAATTTTTTCTTACTAAAATAAAATATCTGAAATTGAGTAATTTCCTAAAGGAATTTCATTTTGGCTCACTCATAGGCCTGGCCCAGCATTGAGGAGAGTGTTTGGTAATGATCTGGTGGCTGGCAAAGTTCCAAGGTAGCCTAGAGTGTCAAAAGAGAAGATAGTGTGAACATGAACACTCGAGTCTCTCTCTTCCGATGAAGTCACCAGAATCCAGTCATGAAGCTCCTTCCTCATGACCTCATTTAATCTTAGTTACCACATGAAAGTCCCCCAACACCATAGTCAGATTAACTATCTACTCTCTTAAAACCTCTGAGTGGGCATTACATATCAATATATAAATTCTGTAAAGAGAAATGGAGCCATGTCTAAAATATAACACAGATTTACTTTTAAATGTTTTTCAACTAAAATATAATTATGTCACTTCTTCCCTCCAACATCTCCCATATCCATCTTCTTTCATCCCCTCTCATTGATGACCTCTTTTTCATAGATAATTATATGTATATTCTGCATGTACAATATACAAATACAACCCGCTAGGTCCATTTTTGTTGCTTTTGTGTGGATGTGAATACAGGGTTGACTACATTGTATTCGATAACTAATTGGGAGGCTCATACCTGAGAGAGGCTAATTCTTCCTCTCTCATAAGTAATTAATAGAACCCTCATGAGATATAACCATTTTCGTATTAACACATTTATTGATAGTGTCACTGTTTAGGTCTTTTTATCCAGCCATTTCTACAAGACACTCTTTCAGCAGACCCCCTTATCCTTTTGTTCTTAAAATCTTTCTGCTTTCTCTTCCAGCATGTTCCCTAACACATTGATTCAGGGGTTGTGCTGTATTCTTTGGTGCTGGACTTCAAAAGGTCAGTTGACCTCTGGATTTTGTGTAGTTTTACTTTACAGTGATGGTCTTCATTTGCTGTAAAGAGAATCTTCTTAGGTGAAGAGTGAGAGCTACACTCATCTCTGGGCATAAAACACGTTTTAGAAAGCAGTTAGCAATTGTGTTGGTCTTGTAAGGCAGTGATATTCTATTCTTTCCTAAGACCCATGGCCTCATCCGTCTCAAGTAAATGGGTAGGTTTCTAATAACAGGTATGATTTCCCTCTTGTTGGGAATGGATTAAATCCAATAGGCAGCATCTGGTCACTGTGAATATATTAGTGCTACTACTGCACCTTTGGGGCTATCTTCTCATGCTGGTTATTGTTGTGATTCATACATATTGCAGATAGCACTAGCCATTCCTTCTCTCCCTTAGCAGCTCTTATACTGCTCTTTGGTACTATGTAACCTCTTTAGGTTTGATCCAGATCAAATCACTGAGTACTTTGTGCTAAGTGTGGTGTCCTCAACAACAGGGACTTACTTACTTTCTTACTTACTTTCTTACTTACTTTCTTACTTACTTACTTTCACCCTCTGAGAGACAAGCAAAGGCAATACCAGCAGCCCTAGTAGTTTCTTAGTCTACTCTAACCAACAACTCAAAAGGAGGTTTCTCATGCTGGATACTAGGATTTGTGCTATTCTGTGGCTCTTGCTTATTATATGAATACACTTATACACATGCACACATATACATAGTTTGTATAATTTAAGTAAATATAAAATAACATGATTCTTTGAGGCTCTGTTGGTATTATTTGTCTCTCTTCTATTTGCTTTTCTGTATTTTATCTTTCTTCCTGTGCTCCAGTTAAAGAAACCTTCCCCATTGTTTTCTCTTTCTCCCTATATAGGACTTGGATCTGGTGTGTGTGAGTGTGTGTGTGTGTATATGTGTGTATGTATATACATGTGTGTATGTGTATGTGGGTGGTGCTGTGGGGTTATACATGCAGCACAACCACTCCATAATTGAACTGAACCTTACCTCCTGTCTTGCTAATTTGCTCCCTCCTTTTCTTCTCTTAGGTAGAGAGGTGAAGCTGCCCTTCTTTCTCTGTATTATTCACATTTTCCTTTTTGTTTATTGCTTTTGAGGCTAAATATTTATGTTATGTTAATAGTCTCTACCACATACTGACTGTCAATTTCTGAAGCCCAGATATGTCCTTGTCCTGCGCAACATAAAAAAAAGACAATCTACTTTAACAGCCATGTTAATGATCCCTTATTTGGATTTTCTGTAATTTTACATTTCAATTTCACTTCATTTTTCTGTAAAGAAAAAAATGATTATTTTAAATGTGCCCTCTTTGCTTGTATTTAGATAATTTTTAGCCTATATATAGTTGTCCCATACTTTTCCTTCTTGCTGACTCTGCCTTTTCTGTTTGATATATTGTTTGTTTATTAATTCTATGGGTAGGACTTTTTTTACTTACCATTTCTTTACATTTATTATTGTAGACTGTCATTACTTCACCATGGTTATGAATTATGACTTAGCTGGATATAAATTTTAGGCTGACAGTCTTACTTATTTTTCCTCAGTATTTTCATAATATTATTCCAAAAGTTGACTAGCATCAAATTTTGCTGTTACAAAGTTCACTGACAGCCAAATGTATTTATTTTCATATCATGATCTTTTATTCTTTCTTTTTTTTATAGATGTCCTCCTTTCATCTCTATAAGCATTTGAACTGTAGCAGCATACTTATTTTAAATTCTCTTTCTTATCTCTTCTTTTCCTGTAGTCATAATCAAATGAATTTTTATACTTGATAAGTCTGTTGTCTAGTTACTTATTACATTGCTAAGCACAAAATCCATGGCCAAATTATAGAAAGTCTTGCAAATTTTAAATAATGGGATTTTATCTCTGAAAGTAATTATGTAGATGCACTTCTTCATATATATGGGATAGGCCAATATAAACTTTCCTCACAAATTTTCTAATCATTTCTCTGTTAAATATTTACCTTAATGCAAACATGGGCTCCATGGATACAGGCATTTTCAGGCTGGTAGGGAAACCATTTTCTTGCTTGTAATTTTTTGTATGCCAATGATCTTGATTGCCATTGATCAGTGAACAGAGATGCTAGAAAATTATTACCCTGACATATCTAAAACAGCACTAATTTTGGCTTCTGGCTTATACTGAACAATGTCTCTATTGCATAGTGAAATAAACCCTTGGACAAGTTCTACAAATGTCATATTTTTTTAAAGCAAACTCTAGTAATGGACAATGCTATATTCTCCCAGAGGCAACATGGCTTCAACTCATTGCCTTGAGACAATTTTTCCTTTCTTTCATGGGAATATTTCTCTTTTTTGGTTCATATCTTCACAGACTCTTTTCATACATTTCAAATACATGATCAGAATTGGTTTTTGTTCATTATAACAGGCAAAGCTTCTTCTTTATAAGTTCTTCCATTTTGCCCAAATGTCCATCTCTTCTTTTCCCAGTCCCTCCCTCTTCTTTAATGCCTTCTTTGCTTTCATCCCAAAAAGCACTTTGTTTTCTTCAGTATTTCCCTATTTGAATTCCAAAGGAAAAGAATCTGACTGCCCTATCCAACCCCATGGTCTTGTGAGCAGACACTTCATGTTAGACCCCATCAGACATTAACAGCTGACTTATTAATCTGCTCTTCTTGACAGTGAAAACTAATGATTAGTCTCAAAGTGATCCTCCCTTGATAGATTAGGTTAGAATTGGAAAATGTGCTAACATTGTAGCACCACTATTAACATATTCAATATGATTTGTAATGCAATGCTTGAATTAATGATGTAAGGATTTGTACTGGGCCTTTTTTTTGTCAGTCACTAGGGGAAGGTCATCACAAGTAAGGAAAACACCTCCATCATATTGACCTGTAGTCAAATCCTTGGGTATTTTGTTGATTAGTGACTGATGTCAGAGCACAATACCTGGTGTAGAAGATGTCATCTTGGGCAGAAGGTCTTGAACTGTGTAAGAGAGTGGGCTGAGTGAATCACTGGAGCAAGTCAGTAAGCAGCATTCCTCTGAGGTCACTGCCTCTGCTCACATTTGAGTCCCTGGACAACTTCTCTTAAGGATTGACTATGATTGGGAAATGTTAGCCAAATAAACCCTTTCTTCCCCAGTTTGCTATTGGTCATGGTGCTTATCACAGCAATAAAGAAGCAAACTGGAACACTATCAGCCTGGATGGTGCCTAAAAGATAGAGTTTGCTTTTATACAACAGATGTGTAAAAATATTTGCTGAAAGACTAAATACATAAATGAATAAATAACCCATGTTTTATGTAGCTTCTTCATTTTATTGGAATAAACTTCCCATCTATACCTCAGCTTCCAAACTATAAAGCAGAGAGAATAATATTGGCTCTGCTTACTTCACAGGCTGTTATAAAAATGGAAGCAAAAGGAGATATAACATGTGGAAATATTGTAAAACTGTAAAATGGTACGTGAAAGTGATTTATTGCTATTGCCATAACATCAAGCAAAAACTATATTTTATCTCACAAGACTATTTAGGTAGTCTTATTATGATAGTCTGTAATGGCAAAATAGTAAGGTTTAGGGATTATGAAGCCTATCCTGATAACATCACAATATGTCATCATTGCCAAAATGTAGACAACTATACAAGAACCTATTTGGTTTGCAATATTATGAGACAGATTGATTTGTGGGAGGATTTAGACATTGGATGGGTATTTATCTAGTTTCTAATGGATTTTTGCTCTTTGAATAAGTTAGTTGTTTTTCTGACTCACTTTTCCACACCTAGGGAGGGAGGACCGCTCTCTGGCCTCTTGCTATCATGAGATTACTAATGACTTATACTATATTATACAGGAGTATAGTAGACCTAGCCACTTTTCATCTTCTTCTCTTCAGACAGTTCTTACAGTCACTCCACACACAATTCCTTCCAGGAAGTTCCAAGGTAAGAGAGATAGAAAAGAACTGTGTAATAGGAAGAGAATATTTATTTTTAAAGAAAGACTGTCTGTAAATATAACTAATTAAGAAACGAGGTCGGTGGTTAAGAGCACCTGTAGCTCTTAAAAAGGACTAGATTCAGTTGCTAACACACACACACACACACACCTAGTGGCTGACAACTGTCAGTAACACCAGTTCCAGGGGATCTGGCCACTCTTTTGACATCTTTAGCCACCACTTATGCAGATAATGAACATATATGCTTGCATTAAGCATACTCATATGAATTTGAGAGTCATGATTGATGGATAAATGCAGCTATCACCCCTCACTGAAGAAGCTTCTCTTTACAGCAAGTAAAGACCATAACAGAAAACCATAACTGGATACTATGTAGAGATCAGTGGCTTGTAGAACGCTCAGTCCCAATGAATACAATATACATCACACCTTCTGCATCTATGGCTCAAGGATCATTGCAAAAATAAGGATAAAGAGATAGAAAGATCCAGAAAAGTAGGAATTCTATTCTAAAGCAGTCTATCCTAGAAATAGCTGTAGAAACAAGACTGAGACAATGGCAATATCAATAGATATGCTAACTTGGAAGGGAAAAATCTCACTCTTAAACCAAGAACTGCAAGAAATTAATAATTTCCTAGAGTGGGAGGATTAGCCTCTCCAAAGAATCAGGCCCTTCAATGTTGAAACCATATATATACAAATAAGCAACACAGATGGACTCAACGGGTTCTATTTATATTTGTTCATTCTTATATATGTGCACACACACACACACACACACACACACACACACACATGTGTAAAACCAGAAGAAAAATAGGCTATTTGAGACTCATGGGTACATTAAAGAAATTGGAGGGAAAGAATTTGGGAAGTGCTGGAGGAAGGAAAGGGCCAGGAGAAAATATTGTAATGATATTTGAATTTAAGATGTATCAAAACATACACATATGAAGTAAATTTAAAAAGTATCACTAATTAGTGCAGTGCTGAGACCCTTTTCATGATGTTGTTATCTACGTATGCAATTACGCATGCTCTTAGAGGCAGGCCACTACCAGGCTGGAACTGGACTTGTTGCCTAATCACTATAACCTGCTTCCTACACTTACGCCATTCTCTGAAAAAAAAATATCTAGCCTAGTTTTGCTGGATCAGGAGATGTGCAACAAAATTATGTCACCTGTTATAGACATGCAGTAGATATGACTCTGTCACTTTCCACAAGTGAAGGCTGCCTGCATTTCTCTTCTTTCTTCTCTAGTAATTCTTCAAAAGATAATGTCTCCCCAAATCAGCTCATAGTCTTTCATCTGTTTTTCAAAGTTTCAAAGTATATTCAAAATGCACTCAGAGAGGTGTTCTCTGTGCCTCTCTGTAACCTTTCATTGATTTAGGTTGATTTGGTTGTTTCTGAATTAATGATTGTTAATTAATTGATTGACTCATACTTTTGATTGAATAAAAGCTTGAAATTCCTGAATGAAATATGCTGGAAATTCTTCCTCTGGGCATGTGGCTTGATGAAATGCAATAGGAAGCAGATGTCCTTTGACATGTTTTGATTTTAAACTTTGTTCTGTTTCTCTCAAGGGCAGGTTTTGTTTTAAGACTGTGTGACTTGTGTTGAATATGGGCCCCGTCATAACTGAATGAATCTTTAATTGTAGACTTTGCATGGCATTGAAAAGAAAGAATCATTTCCCTTTAATTATCTTTGGTTAATTATTTCTACATTAATGGCTGGACTGCTGTTATCCATCACATAAAGAAAAGGCTAGAGCTGAAGAGCACACCCCTAGACAAGGTCTTTCTTCCTACTGTCAAAGACATTTAATGTTCCTAAAAATGGGTCATACAAGGTCAAAAACTCTCCAGATCTGGTGTTTTGATTAATTGACTCAGGACTTTTGATTCATAATAGATCAAAAATTTTTATGTTAATCATAATTTATGAACACAAGATACCCATTCTGATTGCTTTAAGAAAAACGGAAAATTTACTAATATATGTTTGACACTTCCAAAGGCAGAAGTTGCTTAGATAGTGCTTAACTAAGGGGCTCAAGAATATATTTTAGGCCATCCTCTTCATATTTTATTTTTTCCCCTGTGTTGATTTAATTTAGATGGTACCCTGCTACATAGTGCAAAATGACTTAGCAGAATTTATTCTCCCAAAACCTCATGAAAATATAGTTTTCTTTCCATACATGAAAGACCAAACCTAGCAGAATTTTTTGAATTAGTTTGGATGACTTGCCTACTGTGAACATATTTCCATGGCCAGGAATATCCCATTTACAGAATGATCTTAAGCCTGTGGTTTTCTGGGTCTCATCTACCCATTAAATAAGGACGAAGAACAGGAAGACCTGGGATTCCATAAAACTAGACTGTTATTTTGAAATGGAGGAATGGACATTGAGTTATAAAATTCTGTTGTCAGGTTTTTGTGTCATTTGCTCAGCAGAAGTTTATATGGTAATAAAGCTGTGAGCATTAGAAACAAAGGGTACCTCAATACTTAAAGACATCTAGAGCTATAATTACTTGGAGAAGTAAAAACAGGTTTGTGGTTAAGTTTTATGACCCATCATGCAGGCTCACTCCTGCATGGGTAGGACACTCAAACATCTAGGAATCTCTAGATAAACATTTAAACATATTCATATTCATGCACAAAGTTTGAGAGGAATAGAACTGTTGCTATTTGATAAGAAGAGCTTGATTTTCATACCAAAATGGCTTTTGAAATATTTTCTATGTGTCACATTGGATGGTATGGAGGCCTTAACAAAGCTGCATCAATTACATTTTATGGATTATTTATACAACTATATGATTTAAGAACTATTGAAATTTTATGAGGTCCCATTTGTCGATTCTTGATCTTAGAGCATAAACCATTGATGTTATACTCAGGAATTTTTT
>JADRCD010204961.1:0-13501 GCA_019843815.1 Montemys delectorum | reverse complement strand
AAAAAAAAGATATTTTATGTGGATAAGTGATACTTTTAAAAAAATTGAGCTTGTGACATAAATAAAAGGTATTTGCGTCTATTTCGATTTTGTTGTACTCAAATTTAATGTGTGTCTTTTAAACTTCAGAAACTTTAAAAAAATAACATGATCATTGTAAAAAGAAAAAAGGTACCTAAAACTTACCATGCAAATGAGCTTTGTTAAAATTTTGGTTTACTTATCATTTGTATATGTGTGGCCAATATACATGCTTTTAATCCTTGTCATAAATATTTATTAGTTTAGTTACCTGTTACAGAACAGATTTTATTTATTTATAAGGTTTTTACTGCTCGGAAATATCCCTATGCCAGGATCTATTCAGTGTTTTGTATTATATTATAAAATTTACCCTCAGCTCAGCTATATATATATACCCTATAATTTTTTAAAAAACATTCTGTGATTCCCTGTAAAATACAAAGAAACACTAAGTTTTAAATAAGTCACTTTAGTTTGGTGGTAGTGGGTGAATGAAGTCCCTACCCTCAAGTGGCTAGCAGCTTTTTAGCTCAAACTTTTCTTTCACTCAGGGTTTTCAAAAAATGTCTATTCCTCAATAGACATTTTATATTTTTCAGAAAGTTAAAAAGTATGTGTGATAGCTTACCTGCAATAATCACTCTGTGTATTATAGATCCCTGAGGTACACTGTTGGGCAGATAAGATTCCTAAATGTATTCACAGTAGTAGCCTATTTAAGCTAAATATACATCAGCAAGAAAATGTAGGTGCATTCCCAACCAGCCGGTGAATGATTTGTGCGAAGTGTGCAAAGCCATGAGCCTGGAGAGGCTGGTTGTCCTCAGCTGCTCAGGCAGCCCGGCCCTAGGCACCTCTCGTAAGATGACCCCCTTCTCCACACTCGGCTCTAACCTCTTGTCCCAGCCCAGTGCTGGCTGGATTCTGTCTCCATCCCTGAGCTTGTTCTCTCTACCTTTGGCTGCCGTCCTCTTCCCCAGAACCCATGACGGAAGCCTACATTCTTTCCTGCTTGAGTCCTGTCCTCACTACTCTGCCCTGCCTTGAATCACATGCTTTGTTTATTCTGTCCTGCTGTATGACTACAGAGCCAAATTATGCTATGTCTAGAAGGAAGGGAAAGGGGGAAGAACTGTGGAGAGGAGACAGGACCGGGAAGGCAAAGACAGGTTTTATGTTATGTATTTTATTTATCTGCAACTTGTTTTTCAAACAGGTTATGAAGTTCATGGGATGGAAAAGATACCGGAAGGACCAGCACTTATAATTTTTTATCATGGAGCTATTCCCATAGACTTTTACTACTTCATGGCTAAAATTTTCATCCACAAAGGCAGAACTTGCCGAGTAGTAGCTGACCACTTTGTCTTTAAAATCCCAGGTAAAACTTAACCGTGTGTAGTGATCAAATTATGTGGTGTTTCCCTTAAGTATTATTTAAAAGGGTTTTGCTTCTTTAGGTTAACAAATTTGAAAAACATCTAATTATCCAATTTAAGTCATACATCCTTTAAAAATAATAGCCAAAAATGTCACCTACTTTTTATTTTAAAGACAGTCTGACTCTGTTACCTAAACTCACCTTGAGTGGGTGATCCTCCTGCCTTAGCTTTTCAGAGTCTTGGCTTTCTAGGCGTGGCTACCACTGCTGGCTCTGGCCATACCCACCCACCCACCATCTGTCTGTCTGTCCAGTCCATCTGTTTGTCCGTCCAACCCTCCCTCCCTACCACACTTCCTTGCCATCACTGGCTCTAATTTTTTCTCTTTCTTCCTTCTTCCTCCTCTCTCTCCTCCTCCCCTTTTTTCCTGCTCCTTCTTGGTCTTTCCTTGTTGTCCCTCCTCCCTCTCCCTTTCCCTTTCCCTCCTTTTCTTCTTCTCCTCTTCCTCATCCTTTTTTTCTTTTGCTAGTACTGGGGATTGAATCCTAGGGATGAACATGTTTGCCAAATGATCTACCTCTGAACTATAGGGCTCCAGTTCTATTTCTATTTTTTTTCCTTTATTAACAGAACTTTAGTCAGTATTTTCTTATTTTCTTTTTATTTACTTGTTGTTTTTCCTTTATTAACAGAACTTTAGTCAGTATTTCCTTTTTATTTACTTGTTGTTGTTGTTGTTGTTATTTTTATTTATTTATTTTTAAATCTCTTTTTACAGTCCAGTTGATATCCCCCTCCAGGTCTACTCTCTGACTGTTCCTCCTCCCCCATCTCTAAGAGGTTGTCCCCATCCCCCATTCCTACTAGACCTCCCACTTCCTGGGGCCTGAAGTTTCTCCAGGGTTAGGTGCATCTTCTGTCATTAAGGCAGTCCTCTGCTGTCTATGCGTTGTGGGCCTTAGACCAACTCATATATGCTGCCTGGTTGGTGGCTCAGTGTTTGAGGGATCTCAGGGAGGTGGGGGGTCCAGGTCCGCTGAGACTGCTGTTCTTCCTATGGGGTTTCCCTCCTCCTCAGCTTCTTCCAGCTTTTCCCTAATTCAAGCACAGGGGTCCTGGCTTCTCTCCATTGATTGGGTGTAACTATCTGCATTTAACTCTTTCAGCTGCTTGTTGGGCCTCTGAGGGCAGCCATGCTAGGCTCCTGTCTGTAAACACACCATCAGTAATAGTGTCAGGCCATGGAGCCTCCCCTTGAGCTGGATCCCAATTTAAAAAAAAAGTCTTTTAAAAATTGAGACAGGATCTTGCCAAGTTACCCAGACTGGCTTTTAGCTTATAGTCTTAAGTAATCCTTCTGCCTCAGCCTACCAAGCTGGAGAGACTGTAGATGTTTACGTCTCAACAGCAGTCTGCAATCTTGAACTTCGTTTGCTGCGATACTGGAGATAGAGAACTCAGCACGTGCTCCGACTCGAACTTTCAAGTAGAATTTTAAAAAATGATACATATTTTTTATATAAAGTAGTTAAGTTTTCGTATTTTTCCTTTTTTAATGCTGTTAAAGTTTAATAGCAAATCAAAATTGAGGAAAATACGCACATGGTATATTCGTTCACCCTATCCTAAAGAGTATGTGTACACATACTTCTCTTCCAGTGTATGATTTGCCTCATGGCTCTTGAGATTGAAGAATGTTCGTCGTGACTTTATATCTTTTTAAAAAGTTTAGTCAAATTGTTTAAGATAAAATAGTTATTTTTAAAAAGTCATTGAATGAAATAACTGAGAATAAATCTTCCTTTCTTTCATCACTAAGTCAGTAGACAGCAGCCAGGAGAGTTGGTAGTATGTTCTCTGCAGTAATAAAAGCAAAGCTGGCCCAGGACCCAGACTCAGCAGTGAGCTAAGAACAGTCCACTCCAGTGCCTTCCGTACACATGGTTAGTGCTTTAGTATATGTTCAAACATCTGTCTTATGTGTATATGTTAAATCAGATGTAAGGCTTTTCTCTAGAAAGAACGTGACGACTTTCTGTGGATGGGGAAGAGAAAGATATTAATTTCATCATAACTAGCTATTCTGTTTTTTTTTTTTTTTTGTTTTGTTTTTCGAGACAGGGTTTCTCTGTATAACCCTGGCTGTCCTGGAACTCACTCTGTAGACCAGGCTGGCCTCGAACTCAGAAATCCGCTTGCTTCTGCCTCCCAAGTGCTGGGATTAAAGGCGTGCGCCACCACTGCCTGGCACTATTCTGATTTTTTAAATGATGATTTCGCACATTTACCAACAGTTTTGCGGGTTTTACCCCCCTAAAGAGTTAATGTAAACATTACCATCTTACAATGCTTCCTATCCTTTCAGGTTCTGGGGATTAAACTAGAGCCTCCATCCTAGCCAGGCAGTCATACACTGATTGACCACAACCAAGAACACTTTTATAATATGGCCCAAGTGTTTTCCTAACTATTGTTCTCTTATGGAGCACAGGATTGTTTGTAGCTTTTTCTTTTCACAAGTAAGAAATGTTTTTAGATTTTTCAGAATACTTTTTCCTTTATGCACATACCATATTTGACACTGATTTACCTTTAGTCATAATTTTTAGTGTAACAGAAATTTTGCAATTTATGAACCCTCCCTTCCATTTACTCTGAGAGTGAATCTAATTAAGTAAGTGAGGTTTTGGTGCAGAGTAAGCATTATTTAAATCTTAATGACAGTTATAATGTTGTTTCAGCTCTTTTAGGCAATGGGACGCCAGTTGTACAAACTATCCACATTCTGTCTCAAGCAGGAAGACATGTACACTGGCAGTCACATGAAGTTCCACCATAGGATTTTTTTTTAAGATTTATTTATTATTATTATAAATGAGTACACTGTAGCTGCCTTCAGACACACCAGAAGAAGGATTCAGATTTCGTTATGAGTGGTTGTGAGCCACCATGTGGTTGCTGGGATTTGAACTCATGACCTTCAGAAGAGCAGTCAGTGCTCTTACCTGCTGAGCCATCTCACCAGCCCCACTGTAGGATTTTTACTAAGTATTATTTTATTGACAGGATATCTTCCATGCAAGAGTAGTCACAGTTTGAAAAATGTATAATAAGATTTGGAATTAGCTTTTCTTGAGTTAAATCACCTTCCTCAGTTGGTTAAAAACTCTCAATAGTATTTGCTGTTGTTATAAAAATTTAATTGTAGGATTAGCATCTAAGTTTTTATTTCAGTAGATTTGATTATAGTCTTGGCTAATTTTTGGTATGGCTTAACCTGGTTGGATTTATGTGATCTTAGGTGGTTCTTTGTTACAGGATTAGTGGGCAATTAGGTTTTTGGTTGCTGATGAGAAGTCATCTCTGATTGTTTTAATGTACAAGAGACCATATGTGGCTTGAAATTCAGTGAAAGGCGTGTGGGACTAGACATAGGCATGGGGACCTCTGTTGCGTGACTTCGAACATGCTACCTACTTTAAGCCCAAGTTTTGTCATTTGTAAGGTGGGGAAGACTCCCCATTTCTAATGGGGTTTTTCATGATAGTTTTGAGTTTTAATTAAGAGTTTGAAAATGTAAAGTAGCCATAGTAAGAAGGTAATTAATCAGGAAGTAATCAATAGTAGATGATCGGTAAGATATATTTTATTTCATAAGTCAAACAGGTCTTATACCTTAAGAGCTATTGACCTAAAGCTTATAAAAAGTATGGGTAGTAAATTACATAGATATGAGTTTTGCTCTGAAAGAATTGAACAAGGTAAAGATATATCTTTATGATTATGTTTTTTACAGGGTTCAGTTTATTACTTGATGTATTTTGTGCTCTTCATGGACCAAGAGAAAAATGTGTGGAAATCTTGAGGAGTGGTCACTTGTTAGCTATTTCACCGGGCGGAGTTCGAGAAGCTCTACTTAGTGATGAGACCTACAACATCATATGGGGTAATCGGAAAGGCTTTGCTCAGGTTGCAATCGATGCAAAAGTGGTGAGTCATCAAAGTAATTATTCAAGCAAAGCTTACTTGAATTTCAAAGAAATGCTTAAAAAAGGAGCCAGAGTATATGAAACCAGATTCTTTTATTGTAATAGCACAAAGGTTACTATATATAAAAATTTGTAGGCATGTATCGAAAGACGAGTATTCCTTATGTATCAGAAGTCATCTTAAAAACCAAAAATCTGATCCGGAAATTTGGCAAATACCTAACAAGATTTGTAGTTCTGTACACAGCCCCACCGTTATTTCAAATACTTTTCTTTTTAATGATATAATCAGCTCATTCTATGTATTGTAAACCTTTGTTAACCTTGACGTGAATGAGCTGTTGTGTTTCATGGATGAATTTGATTTACTAGTTCTTTTATGTGTAATTAGTTTTTATAACAATACATGTACAATATGACCAATGTCATTTTTCATCAAATGTAGTTAGTTATCTTATATGAAGTGGACAGTGGTATAATAAATATTTACAGCACTTTTCAAATGAATTCATCAATAAAGTAAGCATACTTGGGAGATTTACAATAGTTAATTGTTCTTCTTAGACCAACTGTTAAGAATGTGCTTTTGCTGGTTGGTGTTGTTTTTGGTTTGTTTGTTTTTTTGCCCTTGAAAAGTTGTTCGCCATATGACACTTTATCCTAAGGACATTGAAGTCCCTTGCTGGACTGTTCTGTTCTCCAAACTTAGAAGTTGAATCAGCTGCAGGAACTTTCAGTGTTCAGGTTGCTGTTGTCTACATCTTTGGTTTTACTGTGTATCTTTTAAATATAGACTGTTGATTAAAAAAGAAAGATTGTGGGTAACTCATTCTAACCAAAGAATAATGTCTAAAGAGGAATGGATATTTTTATGTTTAACACAATTCTCTGAAGAACTCAGGAGTTCTTTTCTCTCTTGTACCTGTGCATATACTTCTATGTGACTGCTAGAAGTCACTGCTATAGTGCTCTAATATGGGTTCCTAGTTAAATTAATCCACTTCCTGACTTTTTAAATACATGTGTTCACACAGTAAAGTTATAAGTTCTTTAAGTACAGGAGTACTTAAATTCTCTAGTGTATTATATACTTTGAATAAGGTTTATTTATTTGTTGAATTAATATTTTTGTCTTTAAACACAAATTATTTAACCCAGCAAAAAGCTTTTTAATTTATTTATGTATTTTTGTGTTAGTAATAAAGAAAACTGACTGATAACAATTTACCCATTTTTCCAAGAGTTTTATAAACACAGAACTGTAGTTTTGAGTAATATGATATACAAAAGACTGTATACAGCTGTGCAAAATTAAGAATAATCAATGTAATATTTTAATGCAAGAATAACTAAAATTCTAATCTAACAAAAAACATTGACTTATTTTCTGTAATTTTATATTTTGAAAGATATGTTTTTAAATAAATTTCAGATAAAGATAATAAAAATATCTTTGAGTCTTACAAGTTTATCATGGAATCTTAATTGTTCATTCTTATGTTTGTAGTTTTAAGAAGGATATTGCTTAGGAGACCGAACAGAGAGAAAGGACAAAAGAACTTGAATTCAAAAGAACAAGAATTCACATTCTTGAATCTCTTGGTAACTTTTTAAGATAATCTAGATAATTCAATTAAGTTTTTTTTATAAAATTCCAAAAAATTGAGAAATAGCCTTCTGTACATTTAAATCAAATGTAAAATTTTAATTTACTAATCACATAAGTCTGATAACTAGAGTGCATTACTTTTGAGGTTTGTCTCAGAGCTCTACATGGTAAGGAAGTGACATGAGTAAAATTCTAATGCAGTGGTTCTCAACCTGTGGATTGCCTGAGGCCATCGGAAAACAAAGATGTTTACCTTATGATTCATAGCAGTAGCAAAATTAGTTATGAAGGGCAATGAAAATAATTTTATGGCTGGGGTCATCACAAGATTAGGAATGTTCTTAAAGGGTCAGAGCGTTAGGAAGGTTGAGGACCACTGCTCTAATTTTATAGATGAGGAGGCTCAGGCAGACAGAGATGGAGGGTGGAAGAGATCTGGGCCCTGACTATTCACAGTGAGTGCAAACATCAGAGACTGAAGGAATCTTCTAGAGATGTGAGGAAAACTTTCGATAAAATAGTTACGTAGTTGTAAATGACAGCTCTCCCTTAATAAACTAAACCAACCTTCCATAAGCAATGAGAAAACACTTGAAACTCCGAGTGTAAGGCTAGCTACATTTAAAAGGGGACTGCTTGGTTGAGGCTGCAACTCAGAGGTAGAGTTCTTGCTTAGCATGTGCCAGGCTTTTGAGTATGAGTCCCAACAGTGTCCCTCCCCCCAGCATTATTTAAAAACTAAACTGGACATACTAAAAGGAACTAAAGGAGGAATTGAATTGTAGTTCATAAAATATCAGAAAATATGTAAAGGTCATTTGGGTGGGATAGACTTTTATATGTACCAAGTACCACTCTTATTTTGTGAATTCCCAAAGAGTCTATTTAGGTAGCTTATATTTAGGTTGAAGAAAATTTAGTTGATTTAATTGAAAAAGAAAACAAACAAACAAATGTAAAAGAAAGGAACATTGTATTTAGCAATTATTTTTTCATGTTATTATATTTTATCCATAAAAACTTCTGAGATAAAGGTAATTACTTCTTTCTACTTTTCATATGAAGAAAGTAAAGCTTTCTTTTTTAGAAACTTGTTTAGTGTTTCCTATTTTTTTAGTAACAGAAATAGGACTCTAAGTCCATGCTAAACTGATGCCCCAAGAATACATATATGTGGGTACAGAAATTATAAATTCTTGATTGCCTGTGCAGCTGTCTTGTATACTAACATATAAAAGAAAACTGCTAAATGACTGTACAACATCACATTGTAAAATGCTTGATGCACTTAAAAACTATAGGTTCACAGTACAGCATGGAAGATCGAACCAGCTAGGGCAAGCTTTCTTCTATGAAGTGGCTTCTAGAATGTTCTGCTCCAGAAGTCTAGCTTTTTAGGCAGAGTGGAACCTAATCATCCTGCTGAAGTGCACACTTTAATGCAGGCTTTAGGAACCATGCTGGTCTGTGGACATTCCAGCAGTCGCCCTCAATGGAGAACACAGCATATCTGAGCTGAAAGGCTTTCTGTTCCTTCTGTGCATTCCGAGTTCTGGAAATCTAACTTTTAAAACATTAGATTTTATCCATTTTATTTTACAAAACTTGTAATGTCTTAGGTAGTAGTGGATTTTTACTAAAAAATAAAACAGTGTCCATTATCTTCATACGGTAGTTTCATGAGTTAACCACATCAAATTTTACAATCTTCACTTGACAGCTTTGTCTGCTTTCTCTAGTGTTGAGACAGCTGCTGCCTGTTTCTGACCTCTGTATTTACAGAGCATTGTTCATTAGCAGTCTTCCTGTTATGTATCCATTCTCTCTTTAGTTCATCCATAACTGTCTTTTATCTTATCTGTTACAGGTACTTTTCTAAGTGCGAGGGATACAGCAGTGAGGAAAACATGTATTAGGTGTCCCTGAATGTAGTAGATGGCTTTCCTCTGGTAGGAGGAGAGAGACAGCAAGTGATCAGCTAGTTCAATGTGAGGATACATTTTATGAAGTTTATCATTGTGTTTTCTAGTCTCTAAAACCGAACGGAAAAGACTTAGACTATCATTATCTAAAACTCTGTTTGTAAAGCCATATAGTTCTATAAATAATGTGAAGTGTCATGAACATGTGTACACACGTACATATAGTTTTTTCTTTTTAAAACATTTTGTTCAGTATATTTGTTTATATATGAAAGTATTTTATTCAATTTTGATATATTTCTGTTTATAATACCATAACCTTCCTATATTATAGTTTATGTTTCATTATTTCATAACATTTCTATTATTCAATATCACATTTAATCATTGATGTTCATGAAATGTCCTATAAGTTTGTTATCTAAATTCATTAATTTATATACTTTTTAAAAATTTTTATATATACTTTTCATTGATACTGAACATCTTGAATGTAATGGTCTCATAAAAATGAGTTACTAATTCCATGAGACCAACTTGCTGAAACTTATTTAATTTATATAAAATTTCCCTTTGCCTTAGTTACTTTTCTGTTTCTGTCATCAAATGCCATGATAAAGATAGCTTATAAAAGAAAGCATTTAATTTGGGGCTCACAATTCCTGAGGGTTACAGTCCATAACCATCATGGCAGGGAGAGTTCACATCTGATTCATGAGCTGGAGGCAGAGAGAACTGAGTGACTGGTGTGGGCATTTTGAAACCTCAGAGTCTTCCCTCAGTGTCACACCTCCTCCAACAAGGCCACACCTCCTAATTCTTCCCAAGCAGTTCCACCAAATGGGGACTGAGAATTCAAATGTATGAGCTCAGAGGGGTCATTCTCACTAACCACCATACCGCTTCCAAGTCTTCATCTCGTAACTTCTGAAGTGAGCATATTATTTAGAAACTAGGAAAACTAATTTACCAAATTTGTTTTATTTAATGAAATCAATGAGTATTATAATCTTTGAGTTTCAAGGGTTTCTCTATAAGGAAAACTGGTAGATGAATTATTATGTGTTCCAACTACAGGCTAGCCATTCCAATTTATATTGGCATAAATGATCAAGTCAAATTTAGTCTGATAAATCACACCACCTTACTTATGCCTTTAGTGTTAAAATCTGTTTTTAGGATTTCAAATGTGCCCTCAAAAAAGTTGCCTTAGTGACTCAATGGAGACCTTAAGTGGATTTATTTATTTACTTTTTAATTCAAATTCTTTTCTTTAGCCCATTATTCCTATGTTTACACAAAATATTCGAGAAGGATTTAGATCACTTGGAGGAACAAGTAAGTTCTCATTCTTATGGTTTTTAACTATAGTGCAATATATAAAACATTTGGAGGTTTGAACCCTATTAGGAAAACTTTTGATTTTTTTGTTTTTGTTTTTGTTTGGAGACAAAGTCTCACTGTGTAGCTCTGGCTGTCCTGTGCCTCTGCCTCTGCCTCTCTGTGTCTCTGCCTCTGCACTCCTCTGCCTCTTTGCCCCTCTGTCTCTGTCTCTGCGCTGCTCTGCCCCTCTGCCTCTGCCCCTCTGCCCCTCTGCCCCTCTGCCCCTCTGCCCCTCTGCCCCTCTGCCTCTGCCTCTTGAGTGCTGGGGTTAAAGGCACACACTTCTATTATTGGTGACTTTTGAATTATTGATTTTAGAAATGAGTATTTTTTAAGACATTCATTTTTTGATTTTATGTGTATGAGTACAATTTAACTGTCTTCAGACACACCAGAGAAGGCTTCGAATCCCATTACAGATGGCTGTGAGCCACCATGTGGTTGCTGGGTATTGAACTCAGGACTTCTGGAAGAGCAGTCAGTGCTTTTAACCACTGAGCCATCTTTCTCTACTCAGAAGTGAACATTTTGATACTCTTCTCTATAAACTCTAGGGATGACAGTTATTCTGTTGTAGGGAGTGGGCATTGAGACTGTTTGTTACCCTGTAGCCAACCTCATCTCAATTTTGTAATTTTCATGCTTTAGCCTCCTGAGTTCCTTGGTGATACTATGTTTTTGTTGAGAGTATTCTATACACACTGTAACATTTGTGTGGGCTTTTTAAGACTTAAAGGGGATTCATCTAATATATTGTGTATACTGTCAACTAAGGAAACTAACCTTAAAGTTGGATGACCTACATTTTTTGCTTTGGTTTATTCTGTTATTTTACATTGATAAGTTCTTTTATCTGTCTTTAGATTACTAATTAAAAATTCACATTTAATATAGTTACAGGGATAAAAATTAGAATATATTTTTATGTCTCTTATT
The DNA here is from genome assembly GCA_019843815.1 of Montemys delectorum. Classification (NCBI taxonomy): domain Eukaryota; kingdom Metazoa; phylum Chordata; class Mammalia; order Rodentia; family Muridae; genus Montemys; species Montemys delectorum. Next base: position 2,256 of record JADRCD010204961.1, on the reverse strand, counting down.
TTGGAATGTTTTGCATGTTTTCTACCTGTGATTTATATATTATTATGTTCAGTTGACTGTATTTTATGTAACTGTTGCTGTTCCTATCCACATAGAAATCCTTTTGCAAGCCTTCAATTCCTATTGTTTTAACTCATTTTTTATATTTAACTTTTTAATTTTCTTTTATTCCTTTTTATAATAGTAAATCAGAAGTTATCACAGAAATTCTGTTTGGCTGCTTTTCAATTTTACTTAATTTTAAAGTTCAGTATCTCTCAATTGTCTTTTTTTAAATTTTAACATTTATTGATTCATTCATTCATTCATTCATTCATTTATTTTTGAGACAGACAGAGGTTCACTGTTGTGACCCTGGCTGGTTTGGAACTTGTTATGTAGACTAGTCTGGTCTTGACGTCACGCAGATCTACCTACTCTGTCCACATCCTCCTCACCAGTGTTGGAATAATAGGTGTATATCACCACACCTGGCTAACTCATTTTTGTGAGTGTTGCTTTGGGTGTGATAGTAAACTTTGTGTTTTTCTATGTACTTAACTATATATTTCATGAAATTTACCTTTTTTGAATTCCATTGATGCAGTTTTTGTTTTTTAAAATAAAACTTACTTATTTTTCTACTTACTTTTTTTTCTTTTTTTTTCTTTTTTTTGTTTTTCAAGTCAGGGTTTCTCTGTGTAGCCCTGGCTGTCCTGGAACTCACTCTGTAGACCAGGCTGGCCTTGAACTCAGAGATCCACTGGCCTCTGCCTCCCAAGTGCTGGGATTAAAGGTATGTGCCACCACTGCCCAGCTTATTTACTTATTTTTAATACATTTAAATTCATTTCTCCTGAGTTTGAAACCCAGTCATGTCTAGTAGGCCAGTGTGAAGTGTCTGCATTTAAAAAAAAAAAGAAAAAGTCTCTTGTCTTTGTCTGTTGTCCGCGTACATCACTTGCTACGCATCCCTAAACATTTCAGGTTTCAGCTCTTGCTCCTTAAACTCTCTTGTGCAGTGATAGTAACTGGTTAATCTTCTAGCATTCTGATATTTTTAACATGTTACTTGATCTTTTAATGAATCGATTTAGTTTTTCTTTTCCTTTTCTTTTTGGATTTATAAAGAGCAAGAACAAAGTACTGAAAATTGTTGTATGTCCCTTCAGCAGTCCCTGGGGTCCATCCTTATTGCACAGTGTGCTGCATTTGTATAACTGATGAAAGCTCACTTTTAAGAAATCTGTGCTAGTCATGTAGCTCAGTGGAAGAACATTTACCTAGCATGTAGGAGGCACTGGATTCAGTGTCCATGTCCCCCAACCCCAGATCCTACACACACACACACACACACAGTCACAGAAACACACACACACTAATTGCTAAGAATTGATATTTTCACCACCTTTCTGCAAGTCTTGTGTAATTACTTAGAAAGTTTAAAGTTATATGCATAGCATTTTTGGCCAATAAAATGATTTTGCTTACTTTAAAACAGGATTATTTAAGTGGCTTTATGAAAAATTCCGCTATCCATTTGCTCCAATGTATGGAGGTTTTCCTGTAAAGTTGCGGACATTCTTAGGCGATCCCATTCCATATGACCCAAAGATAACAGCAGAAGAATTAGCTGAAAAGGTAATTTGTGTTTTCTTTCTTAGTCTTAGACCAGATTTTGTTTTAAATTATTTCACATTCCATTGTTTATGTGTTATATGTGAGAAATTATCAAACAGTGATTTTTGCCCCATTGGAAGCATTTGACCTAGTGAGGTTTTTACTGACATGAGTTTGGATGGGTGTATACTACACACGTTTAGTGTTTAGAAGCCAGGGATAGATTTCTAGGCATCTGTAGAAAATCTTGAAATACCTTTCTACGTCTGAATTTTTAATTTAAGAACTAGGGGTTAAGAGAAAAAAGCCAGAATTGATGATAAACACTTAGAAGTCAGATATTGTGTAGTTATTGTGGAGGCTTTTTAAAGTTTACAAAGTAAGAAAACATCATTTGAGTAGTAAGGACTTTTTAAATGTTAGAGTAATTAGTAATCTTGTAAAGAGATGAAGAATTGTGAATCGTGAGAATGAGAAAAGACTACTCAGCTTGGAGTTAAGGTTTGAGAGAGCCTAAAACAATGAAAAGGAGCTGTAAACACTGTGTTGTTGAATAACCTAGGGAGTAGGATGTGTTTAGGCTTCTGTAGTTGCTGTTTTGTCATACTATGTATGTATCAAAGCCAGGGCCTGGCTCATGCTAGGCAGGTGCTTTAC
>JADRCD010204959.1:0-12146 GCA_019843815.1 Montemys delectorum | reverse complement strand
CATCAGCAGTATTTTACAACCTTTACCAATCCTTCACTAATTGTCAAATACAGACTTTATTCCACACATGTTAAGTGCCAGATCTCTAAAGACTTTTGAGTTCATGGCCCCCAATGTAGAACAGAGATAGATTCTGGAAATTTCTATGAATAAAGCATTCCCTTTGTTCTTCGAATTATCAATATTTTAAAATACTGCTATTCAAAATAATGATATGATGCATCGTCACTAAAGAATACAAACTTTACCTTGCAAAGAATGAAGGCAAACAGTAAGCCTGTAAACAGAAATATGATGAGATCTTTCTGATGATGTTACTTCATGAACTGAGAGAGTAACTGTAGGAGTAAGAGAGTATGGCTAGCAATGGAAAAAGGGGTTACAGGTTAGATGATGGATACTTCTCTCAGAAAACACCAGGAAAAGAAAATTGAATGCCACCGGAAGTGAGAGGCAAAATCTGAAGAGAGTATTCCAGTAGAGGGAAAGCAAGACAATAGTCTACAACCAAGAAAAGGTTGGAAAGTAAAGGAGCAAAAGGTGAGTATCATAGTGGGGACATGGGGAGCTTGGAGAACAGAGATAGTAAAGGCAGACAGAATAGGCAGGGTTTGCTCAGTGCTCTGTGGACTACTGCCATCAGATAATTCTTCCATTCCTTTTGAGTCTATGGAAATGTCAAAAGAAATACTTGTCTTTGTTTTCACCAAATTCAATTTACAGAAGTAAACACATGCAAATGCTGATTATAGCTTGCAGGAATAGAGCTTCCAAGATCTAAAGGGCTGAAATGGAGTGTTGTTATATGTGCATGAACACTTCTTTTCAATCTTGTATTTTTCATTTCATTGTCTTCAAGATACAATGAAGCTTAGATGGCAGAAGGAAATACCCATGTCCAATAAATACCAATATTCTTAGAAGAAGACTTTAGCAGACTGTCATTGTCACAAAATTAAACACACGTTTAGCACTGGGGAGATGATTGTTTTTAAGAGCATTGGCTGCTCTTTCAAAAGGTCTAGGTTCAATTCCCAGCATGTTATATTAGATCACAGTCCATTATGACTCCAGTTCCAGGGAATCTGGTGCCCTCTTCTGCTATCGATGGGAACTGCATGAAAGTAGTGTAAAGACACATAAAAGCAAAACCTAAACACATAAAAATAATATGTTTTTTAAGGATCAAAAAAGAAGCTTAAAAACTTATACACTTATACATGTCTGCACATTTAGAAAAACAAATATGTACATTTCTTTTGAAACTACTTATATTGCTATAAAATCTCTTCTTAAATAGCAATTCAACACAATAATCACTTATAAAATTTTATCAATGCAACAAATTGACCTTGAGATTTTATAGTTGAAAAAAGTAAGCTAAAGAAAATCCTGAATTTTGGTGCATACTTTACATAAGGAGCACATGTTTGAAACAGGAGCCACTCCTAATTAAGGAATGCAACGTCACAATTAATCACAGCTGATCCCTTTGAAATTGTCCCCCCAGGCCAATGTTTTTTGCTGCCATTGCATTTATTTTGTATTCTGCATAATGCCCTGGCAATTAACCTTATAAACTTATTTTCTAAGCAACTCTCTTAGTTGATAAATGCAGTTACGGACTAATTCCTGCTAGGTTATTGAATAACAATCAGTATATTCAGAATGAAAAATAACTTCCCTCTTCTTGAAATAAGATATGAGTAGACTTTTCTCTGTAATTAATGTTCTTGCATTTTGCATGAAGATGGCAAATTTTTCATTTAAATCCCATGTGTTAAACTTCCTTCAGGGATAAGCCAAAAACCTGAGGGTTGTGACACCTTTGGCTCATCTTTCTGCACAGTAGTTCTTTATCTGGACTTCACACTTGAATTGGGACATAAACCGTGGGAATTAATTTTTTTCCATCACATCCAGATTTTAAAAGATACATACATTCCAAGTGCTTATCCTAATAGCAAAGCATGTGTTAAACAAGGAACTCAAAAGGCTCAAACTAATGAACACTAAAGACAAAAGTCGTGGGAGAGGAACGGTGGCTAGGAACAAGCAATGCCAAGCCCTGGCATTTGACAGCAATCTTCCCAAGATGACTCTTCTCCAAGTGACTCTGGACATTTAACTAGAGACCTGGAATTCAGTTCAGCTCTGCCCCTGGTTAGCAGAAAAACATTAAAAAATCTCATTAAGTTTGTAAGAACCTTAACTTCTTTATCTGCACAAAATAGAGATTTGCCTTGAAAATCCCTTTGTTCTACCTGAAACTAAAATGTATGTGACCTTGAATTTTTTTCAGTTCCTTTTTCCTTTTAGAAATCAGGTTACACTCTGTAGCATTGTTTGTGTATCGTTGCTTATACTTTAATTGTTGTATCGCTACTTTCCACGCTAAATATAGAGCAGCATAATCCTATAAAACAATATATACTGAATCCACTTATATTTCAGATGAGTATACTATAGTTTCATCTCAACCATTTTCTACAAATCCTCATTCTGCATCCTATTCTATTAAATTAAATTATGTTTCCTTGATGTGTTATATTCTGTTTCTCTCTAGTGGCAAAAGTCTTTTTAGTCATCTCTCATTTGCCTTATTGATTTCTATCAAATAATCAAAAGCCAAGTCTAAACAGTAATTCCCCCTTGTATTTTATAGACTCTTGTTGTTTATAATTATTAATTACTATGTTTGACTCAACATCAAATAGGACTTCTACTAATTTCTTGCTGGTACATAGCACTGTGTGTTATATACAGAAAATATTACACAGGTATGGATGAAATTAAAATCCTTCATCTTTGTGATTTGGGATGAACCTATTTTTTGTGTTGATTTTTGTGTTGATTATAACCTAGATAGCAACTGTTTAATATAATGCGAGTATATTGTTGTCATGCTGTTGATTCGTTACATACTTCTAACCTATTTGTTGATTTTGCTAAGATTTTAGACACTGCAGGACATTGAACAACGAAAACATATGCTCAAATCAAAAGATTTTTAAAAGATGAAGGGTTTTTACTTCTTATATTGACAAACTTTACATACTAGATCTGTTTCATATTTGGGTTTTTTAAAGATAACTCCCTTGAGTGCAGACTTTTAAGATTACACATTATTTTCCTCTCCTTTCCCTTTAAAGATATGTCTCCACTGTCTTTCATCATTATTATCATTTATTAATTGTACAAACTAATGTGTTTCAATATAACATTTTGTAAAGGTACACAATTTTGATCATCTTAGATTCCCTATTAATATTCTGCCCTCCCTACTAATTAATGTCTCCCTCTCCTACCTCTAAGCCCTTCCACTTATAAATACTATCTCTATTGTCTATTGGTTTCTTTAGTTACTATTACTTATTACGTGTGTGTGTGTGTGTGTGTGTGTGTGTGTGTGTGTGTGTGTGTGTCTAAATATATAAATGCAACCATCTGAGTCCATTTTGTGTTGCCGGTATGTGTATGATTTTAGGGCTTACTACTTTGTATTAGATAGTAACTACAGGAGTCATTCCTGGGAATAAAGAGTCACTCTCTCATAGCTGTCACTTGTGCTGTAATGTGTCTGTGTTCATTTTATTCTATTAATATACTTTTTTTTAATTCCTTTCCTTATTTTTGGCTAGCAGGTCAATAAATCTGCATATTTCTTCAACTAACCAATCTTTTATTTCACTGATTCTTGATATAATTCTTACTGTTTCCTTTTTCTTTTATTTTATTTTTGTTTTTTGTTTTGTTTTGTTTTGTTGGATTTTTTTTTTTTTTCGAGATAGGATTTCTCTGTGTAGCCCTGGCTATCCTGGAACTCACTCTGTAGATCAGGCTGGCCTAAAACTCAGAAATCCACCTGCCTCTGCCTCCCAAGTGCTGGGATTAAAGGTGTGTGCCACCACGCCCGGCTTCTTGTTGTTTTGTTTTCTTTGATTTCTGTTCTAATCTTTACTATTTTTTTTTCTATCTTCTGATTTGGGAATTCTTTATTTTTCTACTAATTTTAAGTGTATCATTAGTTTATTTGAGATTTGCTCATTCATTTTAATGTTATCAAAGGGAGGCTATCAACTTCCTTCTTATTACTGTTTTCACTACAGAGCTCTGTAGGCTCTGGTATGTTGTTTTTGGTTTTCATTTTTATTTCCATTCAATTCTAATAATTTTTAAATCTCTTCTTTGATTTCTTTGATTAATCACTCAGTATTCAATTGTGTATTATCCAGGCTCCATGAATTTGTGTGTGTTCTGTAGTTTCCATTACTGTTGGTTTTTATTTGTATTATAAAATACAATATGAAATACCTATGAGTAAACCTGATCAAGAAAGTAAAAGACCCTTGCAGTAAAACTTGATAAACACTGAAGAAAGATATTATGTAAGACAGCGCAGAAACTACACATGCTCTGGTGTCAGAAGAATATTGTGAAAAATGTCAATGTCAAAAAAAAAATGATCTGCAGATTCTGAATAGCCAAAACAATACTACACACTCTAAATGAGGAATGAAATATATGTCATAATATCCAATTGCATATAATAATATATGGTCATAATAACAAAATCAACATTATTCTTGCACAAAAGAAAGATTTAGACCAATGAAATATAATAGATGACCCAGAAACAAACATTTTCATAACTACTTCATTGTTTATAAAAGTGTAAAAGTCATATGTGGATGAAAGACAGCTTCTCCCACAAATGGGAAAATTAGATATCCACATGTAGAAGAAGAATCAGATCATCCACCCCTACAAAAATCAGTCCTAAGTCATCAAAGACCTTTATTTGAGTTCTGAAGCCCTAATCATTTAAAGAAGATCTTTAGCAAAATATATATATATATATACTTTAGTATAAATATAAGGGCAAGTTACCCCGACAGAGTAGGAGACAATTGCAAGAACTGAGGAGTGGAATCACATAAAATGGAAAAGCTTCCACATACAAAGTACATAATTATAATAGTAAAACAATAGCATATGGGGGAAAATATTGATGATGATGTCATTTTACATGACATTATATACGGAATTTACAAAGGAATTAAAATATTAGACAATAAACACCAGTAATCAACTAATCAATAATTGAGAATAATGAATAAATACATGAAGCACATGGCACATTGATCAATATTTAGCCATCAAGAAAATGCAAATGAGACTTTGAAAGACAAACTGGGCATGCTATCTCTCACATGAAGTATCTATGCCACATATGCCTATAAATACATATATGGCATATATGGCCCGATTGTGTTAGATAGGAACTGGTTTGGAAGCAGAAGAGCACCAGTGTGGTGAGGGAGAAAGAGAAGAATGGTGATTGTGAACAAGGTTAAAGTACATAATAAACTTGTATGAAAAAAAAAATCTGTCATAAACCCCATTATTTCAAACAATAAATACATAATACTGTGTTTTAAACTTTGGTTTCATAGTTTACATCACATAGTAATTAACCAAATTTAGACACAAATTCTAAAATTGTAAAACCTTTACAAAGAATTATATGGAGAACTGGGCAGTGGTGGCGCATGCCTTTAGTCCCAGCACTCGGAGGCAGAGGCAAGTGAATTTCTGAGTTCAAGGCCACCCTGGTCTACATACTGAGTTCCAGGACAGCAGGGCTATACAGGGAAACCCTGTCTTGAAAAACAAAAACAAACAAACAAAAATTATATGGGAAAAAGTTTGTACCATGAGCTTGGTAGATACCTCTGTGATGTGTGATTTTAATTACGTAAAATTAACATGAGAAAGACATTTTATTATATTTACTTACAATCAGAGATCTAGGAATTTTTGTAGTCCAGTAGGAATATAGTGGTACAAGAAACATTGAAGAGGACCACAAAAATATGTAATGTGATGAAGTATTCTACATTTAAATTTTATTTCATTTATTTCATCATCTTTGTGGGCTGGCTATGTGATTTCAGAACTTCATTCACACTCAGCAAGCATTCTTGATCTACATCCCCAGCCCATCTCCATCTTCATCTCAACCTGTTTATTTTCTAGTGTTTCTTGTTTTAGGCTCCCAACAAAATTGAAATGGTCCAGATTCCCCTTCATCATTCTTTCTCAATACAAACATTATTATTTTGAGTTTAATAAGATTCAAAGTCCATTGATCCTCATTGAAACAATCATTGTTACCCAAACTTCACAGACATTTTGAGTGATTCTTTTATCTTTGGATAGCCTATGAAGCTGAGGAAATATGTAATAATATGTGATGACCATCGCAGTATTATTATTTTGACGGTTTCATACATCTATGTTCTGCAGTTTTCTGTGTATGTTCCTCACAATATTTGTTATCCCCTTTGTTATCACTAATTGAACCTTTTTATTGTTTGCCTTTTAGAGAATATTGTTGTAGGTAATATCATACAACATGCTCCCTTCTAGACTGGCTTCTTCAATTAGTAGTATTCAATGTTTTGTGACTTAAAATCTCATTTCTTTCTAATAATCAATAGTATTTCATATAAAATCTTCTCATATATAAACATGCAGTATTCTATTTGCTGTCTTGTAAGGAGGATTTATGTTGATGGTATTGTTTCTAATTTCCAACTTTATCTGCTCGTTATTGGCTTTTAGGAATGAGACTTGATATCTTTGTAACTAAGCTTATATTGCATCATGTTACTAAAGTCAGTTATCCTTAAATTACTTTTGTCAATATTTCTAGATATTTATTCACGGGTGATTGCATCATCTGTATACAGTTTTGCTTTTCTTTCTTCCTTACCGTACACCTTATAAAATAGCTTGAAATTGAAGTACAGGGCTGTAGAGGATTAGATTAGTGGGAGGCAACAACCTCATATTATTGCAAATATGTCTTGTTTGTCAAAAGTAATTAAATAAGTACTTTATTGTGTAAACTGTTGTATTTTGACATGAATTGATACAATCATGTGATCTTTATTCATAAGCTTGCCTATGCAATGGAGATTGAACTCATAACCTCTTGTATTATACAAGTGCTCTACTATTGAGTTACAATCCCATCCCAATAAATTCTCACTATGTATTGCAGGTCCAGATGATTACTATTGGGTTAGGGTGTTTTTCTTTTAAGCCAGCTTGGTGTGCCTCAGCTGTTTCTTGTCTATATGCCTCTCTTCTCTACATGTTTATTTGTTCTGCACCCAGAATGAGGAAATCAAAAGAAACCACACAGTTGCCAGTATTGTGATCATGGACTTCCAAACGTACTAGCAGCATAACCCTCCTAAGTGTATAAATCGCCAAGCCCTTGGTATTTTTGATAGTAATAAAAAATAGACTTATCTGAGTATTTCAAATGTATTTATAAGAATAAGTAGGGTTTTTCTCTTTTGTCTTTTCTTTTATTCCTTTCCCCTCATCTTCTTTTTTCTTTCTCTTTGCTTCTGCCTCAAAATTAGTTAAGAATCAGTTTTCCTTACCTTGATGTCTGGGAGAATTCAGTGACCAGGTTAGTTGAGACTGCTGGTCTTCCTATGGGGTTGCCCTTCTCCTCAGCTTCCTCCAGTCTTTCTCTAGCTATAGCACAAGGAAACCCTGACTTCAATCCAATGGCTGGTTGTAAGTATCTGTGTCTGTCTCATTCAGCTGCATGTTGGGCGTCTCAGAGGACAGCCATGCTAAGCTCCTGTCTGTAACCATACCATAGCATCAGTAATAGTGTCAGGCTTTGCAGCCTTCCTTTGAGATGGATCCCAAATTGGACTGGTCACTGGACCATTTTTCCCTCAGTCTCTTCTCCATTTTTGTCCCTGCAGTTAGTTCTTTTAGACAGAAACAATTCTGGGTCAGACTTTTTGACTGTGGAATGGCAAGCCTATCCCTCCACTTTATGTCCTGTCTTTCTATTGGAGGTGAATGCTACGAGGACCCTCTCCTCACTGTTGGGCATTTCACCTAAGGTTCCTCCTTTTGAAGTCTCTCAGCTCCCAGATGGTTCTTTCTCGAGTCCCTATACCCTGCTCTCCAGGCTGCATATTTCCATTCATTCTGCCCTCAGGGCTGGAGAGATGGCTTAGCCACTAAAGTCTAGGCTCACAACCAAAAATATAATTACCATCTTAAAAGTATTAAAGGATGCAGGAGTCATGTCCTGTGTAGCCTTGGTGATTTTGTTTTAGAAATATTTTAGACTGTTAAATTGCTATAACAAAATCCCATAAACATTGTAGCTCAAAAAATGTGAATGTTTTCTTATAAGTCTAGAGGATGGAAAAAATCTAAAAGTAAGTTGCCACTGCCCTTAAGACCTAATGAAGTTTAACTTTTCATAAATAGCTCATTAAAATTTCTTCACTGTATCTCTCTTTTAAAAATCTCTGTGTGTGCATGTATATGTGTGTTTGTATAAGCTCATGTGTACATGCATATACATGTGAGGGTGTGAATATATATATGAAGCAAGAGGCTGATATTGAGTTTCTTTTTTAATCATACTACATACTATATACATATACATATATATATATAATCAATATTTTTCCAATCTAGTCTTTGAAAAAGTCTAACTTGTTCTAATGTCAACTCAATTTTGAAGTCTGTACTTCAAAAAAAAAAGTGTCACAAAAATCAGTAGACAGTCTCAGAACAAAATGGAGAAGTAATAAAGACGATGTAAAGTAAACCCAATATCAAATATGCTTAGTCTTGAGTCTTAAAATAATCTTTGACCCTATTGCTGACTTTTGGACAGCAGAGTATGAACTGGACAAAAAGAACTCACATAACCATGTCCTTCAACAGTTAGGCAGAGAGAACAACATACCCTAGCTCTCAGAACACAGACCAACTTGGTTCAAGCCATACCATCAATTACCTTTTCACAACACAGAACAACATGTAATTCAGGATTTCATGAGTAGTATTTTCATAATTCATTGATATACAATTACTGTACTCTTTGTTTTATAGACGGCTTACTATGAAGAATGAGGTCCAGTCTCAATGATATCCAGTCTCACTATCATTCACCAAGCAATCCACCACAATATATATCCCCATTCAAATCCTTATATTAAAGTATGATTTTAATTGTCTCGAATATCTAACATTGGAGAAATAACAGACTGATTTGGCTTAAATATATTGAACTTTTAAGAAATTATGCTTTAATCCAAAGAGTTGTGTCATTTTATGCTGTGACAAACCAGGTATGAAGGATTTTCACTGGTATGTACTTGCATTTCTTTGATGACTTGATTGAATATTCTTTCATATGCTTAGGTCTGATTAAATATTAGTCTTTTTAGTAAAGTGTGTGCATATTGCATATAGGGATTATTTATTTTATTGCTGATTTCAAAGACTTATTGATATACTATTCAAAATACACATTGTCAAAATTGAGTTTACAAAGGGTTATATTTCTAACCTGTCTTTCTACCTTTCATACTTTTTTGTATAAAAACCTTTGAAGATTAGAAATTATTAGTTCCATAGTCCTTTTTTAATTTGTTAGAATTTGTGGGATACCATTTCAAAGTTATGTAAAAATTGGGAGATCAAAAATTAATAAGCCCAACTCCATTTCAACAGTAAATACAAAGCTGGACTCACCCTCTAAACATTTTTTAAATATTTTTAAATGAAAAACAATAAACCAATGAGTGAAGTCATGGCTGAGATTAAGTCTCCAATTTTGAAAGACCAAGAAGAATAAAAGAGTACCTCACCATACCAGAGCAGAAACCTCTTCAAGAATGAATGAAAGGTGGGAGTGCCTGAACTGGAATTGGTGTATTATTTTAGGATAGATGCTATAGTTTAAGCACTAAAAACTCCAGAAAGAAATGAAACTGAGGGACTTGCTGAATCTTTGTCTCTCTTCATGGAGCGTTCACATTGAAGATAACTTCTTTTTCTTCTTCCCACTATTAGTTTGGCTCTTTTACTTAGGTTATTTAGGCCAGGTGGCCAGGCCTGATTTGAGTCACAGACTGGGACCTCCAAGTTCCAGAAAAATAGTTACCATGAATGGAAAAAAAGCCCTTTCGGAGGTGTCCTCCATGCACAGAGGGCTGGTGCTGATTAGAGAGGAAAGACAGAGGTTGACAGTATCTGCTTAAGGCACTCATTCTGGGGACCTTTACTATCTTTCCTTCAGCAGCAGCACCTGAGCACCTGTTCTTTATCTCTACTCAGTGAAACAGTAGAACATTTGTACTTTGTATCTTCTTAAGAAACTCTGATCTCTGCAAAGACTCTCAGAGCAGCTTTGCTTTCCTGTTTGCTTTTGGACTCTTATAAGCAATTTGAGGTCCTTTAAAACCATTTAGGGAGTTGACATATGGTAGCAGGCTTGGTCTTTGGTATTTTTCCATTGAACAGTACTAGAGCATTGTTACTCTATGGAAAATGACAGTGATCATACGCTCCTGGAGCAACATTAGGAACCTGACCATCACTGAGAGGCAAGGGCTTCAGAGATAGGAAGACATGTTTCTGCAGTTCCTGTACTTTAGGCCTTCAACAAGACATCATTGGTCTCCTTTGTCTTAGGTTAGCTTTCTGTCTGCTGCAACCTGTGTAGAAGGGACCTGACAGTGTAAGGCTAGACCTTCTAGAATGATGAATCTCTTAAAGGGACAAACCCATAATCTTAGCATGTGATATTTGCCATGTCGGTATATAAGATCTTTTCACCAAATGTGAAGTTCTGTTGAAATATTTGGAACATCTCCCATATAGCAGGAAAAGCTTGGGGCTCTCCTAAGACACTAGGGCTCTGTTGAACCACTTAGGTGTTAAAATCTGTTATGATTTATGAATAAATAAAAATAGTAGGTCTTTACTAACTTGGTCTAGTAATGGTTCAAAAACCAATCTCTATCCTTGTAGATCCTAAAAAGAAAATTCTACTCACTTTGGCCTTTGATTTTCCCCTTTAAATTCACAGTCCACTGATAGTCATGATTGGCATGCCTTTAAGAAATTATTGCGAGTTCGTGTATGTGTATGTGTTTTGGATCATTTTGGAATAGAAAAAAATCAATTGTTTCTTTGTCTGTTTTATGAAACTAAAATCCAAGGTTTCAGCACAATTAAATTTAAGGAAAAGAAACTGCTTTCTAGACTTTACTTCTGGCAGGAATGTTTAAAATAAAGTGAAATATTGACTTTAAGCTTGTACCTTAAAATGATTTGGGTTTGGAGCTTTCAAATATTAATTATGGTAACTCAAATTGAGAGAAAGTTTGATTACAGTATTTAGGAGAGATAATCAAAACATATATTTTTATTAAGTACTCAAAAATATATGAACTGCTTTTTCTGGACAAACTTAAAATACAAAATTTAATGATCAATTTCAGGATTGACCTCTACACAGAGATATCTTTGCCATGGTCCATGTAAAGTGTACATGTGTGACAATGCTAAAGTGGGTTTTGCATGGAAATTGTTGCTAAAGAATTATATACTGTGTTGCAAAGTCAGTATTTTAATATCAAAGTATGTTACTGAGACTCCCTTTCCCTATTCTTAGTTTCCTTAAGGTAGAAGTTTGAAAACTGAGCTCAGAAGGAAGCCTCAGGAACATTTATTAAAAAGAGAAAGGGGCTGGTGGTGGGACAAAGCAAGAATGTTATTGGTGCTTGGAGATCCTGCTATCTGCAGCCTCCACCCAAACAAGTCACTGTATTTGGAAACCATATAGTTGTATTACAGTTCATGCCTGGGGGAATGTTAGCATATGCAACTACCATTTTTGAAGTAGGATGTGGTCCCAGAAAGTTTCATGGGGAAAAAAGATGAAAAAACCTCCAGTGCTTACATGAATTCTATATTATTAGCTCTTTTCTAGGCCCAGCACCATCTTGCATCTGTACCAACATGCTATACAAAGAGTGTGCCTCAGAAAATTAGAAGTACTAACTCTAAAGTGGCAAAAGATAAGAAGTCAGAGAGTAAGCCTGGCAGGAGTGTATTAGTTTTCATATCAATGCTTATTAAGGAAGAACTCCTTTACAATTTTATTTATTTATTTATTTATTTATTTTACAGTTTTTTTATTAGATGTTTTATTTATTTACAATATCTCCTTTCCCAGATTTCCCTCCAAAAAAAAAAAGAAAGAAAGAAAGAAAGAAAGAAAGAAAGAAAGAAAGAAA
>JADRCD010204958.1:0-22623 GCA_019843815.1 Montemys delectorum | reverse complement strand
GAATAATATTGGAAGCATCATGTAAGGTAAACCTCCACATGCCAAGTGTGAGGTTAGATGATAAGATAGGGTAGTCCTCATCGAATTTTATACCTGGCAGTATAGGCTGGCAGTGCTTTTAAGGGATAGGAAGACCCTCAAAAGTGGGCATTTGAGGGACTCTTGGACAGCTAGGCAGGGATGGATATGGTATGCTTGGGGAGGGGATCATTTGAGGATTTGTAATCAGTAAGAAGAATGTGAACTTCCATGGCTACCATAGTGCCACAAGTTAGATTACCATGAAAGTTCCTAATGGTCATATTGTATAGTTGGATACAAGGGTGGATGGAGGAGATATTGTTGATAAAACAGTTTCTTCTGTGAAGCAGGTGTCTTCTAATCATCACATAGTAGTGATAAAGGTCATGAAGGGCAAACCTAAACTCACACTGGAAGAGAAAATAACAGGATAAGCTGGGGAGTTAACTGCTACAGGCCAAAGAATGGGTTCTGGGACTCCAAATCCTAGATCTCATCAGCAATCTCAGGCTGAAGAAAAATTAATAAACACAGTATGTATACTATGTCTCCCTGTATTGGTCCTTTCCTGGATTCTTCATTGTCCTCTGGCCCACGGCTAGGCAAACATTTCTCAAGGACATCCATATTGGTACAGTTGCATTCTGGGGGAAAACACAGGCATAACCTCACCCCTTTGTCCAAAGCAATCCCCTTGTTAGAAGCAGAGCAGGTTTCTGCCACTGAGAGATTATTGGGTCTTTCCATCTAATCAACAGAAAGGAAGTGTCCCTCTGCAAAGATGCCCAATATTTGTACTTAGGGCCCAGCCTTTTCTCACCAAAGGAAAGAAAGATCACATGAAATAGGACTTGGATCTCTTTGGATTCTGGGAATGTGGCTGAAGATAGTGCTCCCTTCAAGGAATGATTTGTTCTTTCTATGATTTCTTACCCTTGAGGATTATAGAGTGTTCTAAAGGAGTGATCCTCCATGAGCATAAGAATATGCTGAACTGCTAAGATGAGTAAGCAGGCCCATTGTCAGTCTTGAGTATTGAAGGTACTCCCATTACTAGTATTTCTGACTTCATGGCCTTAATAGAATGAGAAGCCTTTTCATCTGGCATTGTCAGCTCATATATGAAGGCCTAGCAAGTATCTACCACATGTACATGCCTAAGATTACCAAAGGCTGTGTAATGTGTGACAATCATTTGTTAAACAACTTGTATTGGGGAGTACACCTCTAGGGTTAACTCCTGATCTGCCAAGAGGCACTAATGTTGCAAGAGTTGTGCATGTTTCACAGGGCCTTATGAAATGTTTACATTGTGACATAGGCAATTCATGCAAGAGCTTATGTAAATTCTGAAGAGAAAGGGGAAATTGCTGGTGTAACATTCTGGCTTATTCTAACAATTCCTTGTCTATAGCCATAATCAGGGCATCAGTTCTCTCATTTCCTTTTGCTAATATGCCAGGAAATTTAGAGCATGAAATTATGTGTGAGATGAACCAGGGAAGTGCCCTGTTCTTGAAAGTGTTCTGCAAAGATTACATGCAGACATATATAGGGCTGTTTTGATCTTTAATAAAGAAGAAGTTCAGGGTATGGGAAGCTTGTACTACATACATGAGAAAATATTAACTGGCTCCTTCAGGCAGCACTCAAAAATTATCAGGAGTCCAAATAATTCATCTAGTTGTGCTGAGTCAGGATTATGTAGAATGTTAGTTTTGTTATCCTTCCCACCCTCCTGTCTTTGGACAAGAACTCCATATCTGGCTTTATTAGCACCAGAAAGGACCATAGTTGCCTTGAGAATGAGGTAAGAGCTAGCTAAGTTTTGGGGTTTAACTGTGATTGGCAGCTGGGACAAAGCAATAAGATGGTTGTCTGGTGGAATGTGATCATCCAATGAGTCTGTTAACCCAGCCACCATTTCCTGAAAGCTGATAGAATCTATCTATACTGCTTGAGAATGTTTTAAGTAAAATGGTAGAATTATTTTTTCTGAATACTTTTTATAAGTTCTCCTTGCTAAGTCTTGCCTTAAGGGCAAGGCAGAAATCAATTTCAAACTTTGAGGTAACCTTGAGTAAATCAGTGTGGGACTGGTGCAACCCACATGAGGGGCCCTTTCTAACAAAAGATTCCTATGAGCCTCTCAAGGGACAGTAGAATTATGGCCAAGAGGGATTCCCCTGGGTCGTGCCTTTCCAGAGTTGATACAGAAAGGAACACCATACCTTTCTATAGTTGGTTGCTAGCCTTAGATGTTAATTTAACCCTGGTGGAAGGGCTGATAGGCCCCTCTATGAAAGAAAAGAGGTACCTCATCTCCTGCTCTAGAATAGGCAAGGAAGGTTTTAGTCAATTAGCAGTTCCACACAGTTGTTGTAGTTGCATAAGAGAGTAGGATTGTTTTGCCATGATGGAGGAGGCCAGGGGATTAATCTTGTCAGAAATAGAAAATTCCAGGAAGGCATATGGGGTAACTCTGAATCTTTTTGGTAACAAACTTCAAGTTGAGTTTTTCCAAGTTAAACAACAATTGAGAGGACACCCTTTCAAGATCAGACAGGCTAGGATGTGCTAGCCTAATAGCATCCATGTAATGGACTACAAGGACATCCCTGGGAATTCCCTGTATGACTTCAGCCTCATATAACCAACAAATGGTCAGGTTACTTTTCATGCCCTGGGATAGGGCTGTCTACTGATATCTTTTAGCTGGTTTATTCATATTAGGCTCCCATACTATTAATGCAAACCAGAATCTATCCTGGAAAGACAGAGGGATATGGAAAAAGTAATCCTTAATATCTAGGATCATCACATGGTATTTGGGAGGGATAGCACTAGGATGAGGCAGTCTCACTTGAATCCTATAAGAGCACTAAGCTAACAACCATATCATATGTTTTGCTGGAGCACACAGGTGAAAGAATGTCTTGCTAAAGCAAACACATGAAAGACCATTTTCCAGAAATAGACATCGGTGAAAGGATGTTTGGATACAGCAGACATGTGAGAGGACCCTTGAACAAAGAGTATAAATATGACCCTATAAACAGTTGGGGATGATCACTGAGCATTGGTTTTGTTTTCTCTGCCTTGCTATTTGTAGTGGCTATTCCTGGTTGTCAACTTGACCATATCTGAAATGAACTACAATCCAGAATTAGAAGGCTCACCTGTGGCCCTAATCTGGAGGCTGAGAGATACAAGTTTCTGACCTGAATCTTGGCATGGAGATCTTGAGGTATAGTGGCTACGAATCCCAGATTAAGATAGGAAGATCTATGAGTTTGAGATCATCTGGGATTAAAGGTGTGGTGGCACACACCTTTAATCTAGGCCGCACCTTTTGCTGGAGACCTATATAAGGACATTGGAAGAAGGAAGGCTGGCTCTGCTTCGCCTGCTTTCCTTGTGGGACTGAGCAACTGCTGGATCCTTGGACTTCCATTCACAGCTGCTGCTGACCGTTGTTGGGAGTTGATTGTTGGGAGTTGGACTACAGACTGTAAGTCATCAATAAATTCCTTTACTACATAGAGACTACCATAAATTCTGTGACTCTAGAGAACCCTGAATAAGACATTATTCTTTACTAAAGACACACATGTATCAGTTTCACTTACATACTGTTGTTAAGGTCAACTTGTCCAAGTACTGCTCATGAGTTTCCTGTGGCAGCTTGTTGCTTCCATGACCTTGCTTCAGGCAGATTGGAGAGCCTGACAGTTTCATCAGGAACCTTGCCTGCAGGGACCTTTCTGACCTTCAAAAAGTAACTTGTGCTATCAGAAGCTTGTGTACTATTACAACTGGCCACAGCTGTCTGGAAACACTTAATTGTCTCTTTTTCATAGTCTAAGAGTGGGCAATTATCATTTCAAGGTATTGGCTTCTGTTTCCTTCAAGGGCAGGAGCCATCTGCACTGGAGAAATGCTGGTTGTTAATAAAAAGGGGTGTGAGCTTCAGTGATGTGGAGGCTAGGGTATGTGGCTTTTTGTCTGTTCCCAAGGCTGGCATTTGCTCCCCCCAACCCCAGGGTAATTAGGGGGAGGGAGTGCTAACTGCTCTGGTTCCATGCAGGGTCAGGAGAGTGTAGGATTTGATGTGCAGATTTCTCTTGTTGCTTCACTAATAACTTTTTTCTTCTGCTACCTCTGCTGGGTGGTGGACTAGAGAAGAGGTTGTACCCTTATTAAAAGTAGGTTGCAAAAAATTATACCTCTGAAGAAGAGAAGATCATGTACATCTGTGAGCACAGTCCTTGTAGCAATAGGCAAAAATGAGCCTCAAGAAGAGGAGGTTCAAAAGCATGGACAAAACAAGGATGATGAAGTTGTCCATAGACCATGTTGGGTGCCACATGCTGCCTGTACTCTGGGCTGGCCATTGCCCAACCCTTCTTGTTCTTGGGGTTTGGAGGTGAGGTGGTGAGGCACAGACTCTACAGACTCCTAGAGTAGGTAAGAAACACCACAGCAAGCTCATCTGAACACTACTGCAAGCTCCTTTAATACCATTCCACTTGCACCCCATTGGTTCCAAGAAAATGTCTCCTCTAAACAGTAGTTCCTGATTGGCTGACATTGTCTGTGTTAGCAATCCTTGGGCTCTCAGGCATTCTTCAATTAAGTCCTCCTACAGGAGATGCCTTTGAGGTGTCTGGCCCCAGGTGTTTATGTTGAGGCAGCCAATGCCATTCCTCCTACAGGTTTTGTATTCAGGAACAATGTCCTGGAGACATGGCTCAATGGAGAGCACTAACTGCTCTTCCAGACATTCTGAGTTCAACTCCTGGCAATCCTCTGGTCAGTCCCTTCTTCTCATGTTTCTGAAGACAACTACAGTAAACAAGTAAAATGATTAATAAAACAAAACCAACAAACAAGCAATATCAACAAAATATTTTTGATCTACAGTTGGATGAATCTGGGGAGATTGGGGAGGTGTAACATGTATGTTCAGAGGCCTAAGAGTGCTTTTACAGCTTTCTTGCCTTCTTACTCTTGCTCTGTGTTCTTGCTCATGCTCCCTCTCTCTCCCCATTCCCTTCTTCCCTCTCTCTCTCCACATGCTCATGGCTGACCTCTACTCCTCTTCTCTTTCTCTCTCTCCCTCCCTCCTCCTCCTGTTCTTCCCCCTCTCTCTTTCTTTCTATCAACTCTTGTCCCCATGCCCTGAATAAACTCTATTCAATATTATACAAAAAAAGAAACTATTTACATTCCGTCATTTAAGTACACACTAATTTACCACTATAATATAATTTTTACATTAACTTTTCAATTATTTGCCTTTCATTTTTTTTTTATATTTCCTTATTCTCATTTGAGGAAAATATTTCCCAAGTGATTTTATAGATTTAGTTGTATTAGTGTATTTTAAAATTGATCATTTTTACTCTTATGAGAGACTATTCCGGATGGGTACAGTTATGAGCAAAAACCAACTTTCTCCTCAGAATTTCAGATTTTATTACTTTTTCTCTAACATTTTTGATATGCAACAGCTACTCAATACTCATTTAAAGATATTCTAGTAGGGAAATTAGTGGAATTAAATATAGAATTTCAAACTGCAATCTATATGTAAGAAATGTTGTGGAATATTTTATACCTGACTACCATTATATCAGAAACAATGTGTTGATAATAACATCAGTGTCACCTCTACCTTAGAATCTATTACCTTAAATTGTCTTGCTGGACAACAATGGAAAAGAGTGAAGTTTCTTCACATATATAGTGAAAGAGTTAAGGAATATGCAAGGAAGAATAAATCTTGCTAATTTTCAAATATATACATATGTGTGACAAGATAATCTATTTGGAAAATAGTGTCCTCAAAATATCTTTGTAGGAGCATCAACCTTGATATTTTTAGAAGGTTCAAAATGTGTCAACAGACAAATTGATTGATTCATTGAAGCATAGTGTAAGAAAACCTGAGAAAACAGTCAGGATTCTGCATGCCATTTTCAAGAGAACAAAAAAACCCTTATTATTTTTAAATCAATTTTGAATTATTTTTATTATTTTCTAGTTGTATTGTTTGGCTACATATTTGTCTATGCACCACATGGTACTTATAGAGGTCAGATAAAGGCATCAGATCCTCTGGAATAGGCATGACAGACAGTTGTGAGATGGCATGTGTTATGTGGGAAATCTATCCCAGTACTTTGGAAGTGAAGCCAGTATTCTTAAGCACTGAGCCATCGTTCCAGAACATGCCTTCATTTTTTTTTTTTTTTTTTTTGGTTAGAGGTAGAAACTCAAGCAAGAGAAAACTACAACTTGCCTTAAAATACTACTATAAAACAGAAAAAAAAGAATTAACTTGTCTTCCCTTGAGAAACTGAGTTAACCTTGGCTAATAGTAAATTATAAAGGAGGACCTTCAAGAAAAGAAAAATGCTCTATGTTAGAGTTAATGTAATGGCCCCTTTTATTTACTTACATTGTATGTATAACCCGAATGTTGCAGTGATTTCAACAATGAAAATTACCAGCAGGTATCCCAGAACCGCTCCCATATTCACCATCCAGCTATTGTACAAGGAAAATAAGGGATCTGAAAATGAAACTATGAAAATTTAAAAATTAGAAAATTAATGAGGTTCTATACAAGAAAAGAAATTAAATGATATTATTTAATATCATTTTACTACCTCTTAGAATTTTTTAGAGTGGAAGAGTACCTTTAATCAGCATTGAGGAGATTTAGACAGAGTATAGAGTCCAGCCTCTGATATATAATGCAATTCTCTATCAAAAAAGAAGAGAAAAAAGAAAGAAAGAAAGAAGAGGGAAGACCAGAGAAATGTAAAATATAGATACATTGTTTTGCTACTTAAAGTGGACTGATTCAACCAATTCTTACAAATATAGAAAATAGATATTTATGTCATTTTTGGTTTTGTTCACTATTGTTAATTTTAATTTGATGACACAATTGGAAGAAAATTTGAGGAGATAATTAGAGTGAGTTGAATTAATTTTCTGTTTATATGTATACATTTTAGCAAGGCATATTGTAGTAACCAAAATTAACCTCCAAAATATCCATACAGACACCTTGGAAAATTGTAATGTGTTATAATATGTGGAATAAGAAATCATCAGGTATAGTTTAAAAAATGAGGCTCAATAATTACAGGTACAAAGAACTAAAATGATCTAACACTATAAACAAACTCGGAAATGTATAAATAAAACTCCTATTAACAATATAATTATATAGTCTATATAATTAGAAAGTATATTAAACAAGTACATTGATTCTTCCTAGACCCTTTGGAAAACAAAGTATTTAGTCTAATGAAGCCCTTTCAACCTTTGATTCTCAGAACTATAAAAGCAAACATTTCCTGACTTAAGATGTTAAATTTAATGTAATTTGTTGTGGTTATCAGAAAAAAATGTACTGGGGACATAATTTCTAGTAGATAGAGTTCAAATAGAGTAGATCTCATGGAAAAAGGGACCTATAAATAGCCTGAAATAGCTCCACATTTATTTTTAAGCTGTCCAAGTGAACTCTACAAAAGAACATGATAATTGGGGAAATGATTGCTCAGGGAAATAAAAGTTTAACACAGAGAAGTCATAAAACAAGAACAAACAGGAATCCTAAACTGATGGGCATATGAAGGAAACCAAAAAGCAACAGGATGATTCAACAACAGAAGAAACTTTTATAAACAGAATAAATATTACTCAAGCTAAAGAAATGGAGGTGTATTGGAATTATTCAGAGGGGGGAAGTAAAAAATTAAAAGAATAAAAATTATAATGTATTCAGAGAGCTAAGTTTTTCATAATAAATTTATGGGAGGAAAAGATTTTTTAAAGAAACAGTAGATGAAAACTTCACAAATCTAGGAAAACAGGAGCCTCAGGCTACATAAAGCTCAATGACATCTAGTTTAATCCAAAAAAGTTTTTACCAGGACATCTTATATACAAGTTTTCAAAAATAAAAGAGTACCTCTTCATAAAAAGCTGAATCCATTGCACCTACCATAACATTTTAATCCATGAATCTAGAACTTAGATATCTAGGTAATATTATCTGAGAAACGAAAATGACTTTGTCATTTATGAATACATAACACAGAATTTAGGAGGTAGAGAGGCTGTAAATAAGTATCAATGAGGAAAATTTCTAGAGATCAAATATAGAATTGAGAATATGATGTTCAGTGGTATCACTGATCATAGAATGGCTAATATTAAAAAATAATGTTAGTTATTGTGCTAAATATGACTTAAAAGACACAGTAGAGGGAAGAGAAATTAACCAGAACTACAGAAAACTAAAATAGTTATTCACAAGAAAGAAAAATGATCAACAGAATGTAATGGTCACAAGACCTCAGAATATCAGAAAAGAATTTATGAACCATAGACCTGATAAAGTTATAGGTATATATACATTATATGCAATATATAATATATACATTAATATCTACTCTTATGCCTTACTGCCACTACTGTTATGTATAAGCATTCATATACAAGCATTTAAGGAATAAAATATTATCAATGTCAAAATCATATTAGTGTTATTTTATTCATCAAAAATTCTATTTTCAAACAGATACTATATTTCCTATTTAATACATCCTCAAAAATATTTTTCATGCAGAATCTTCAGAAGTTATAACAAGTAATTACTGGAATGAAGGTATTCAGGGTAGTTTGGGCTTAGGTATTTGATTGTAAATATAAATTCACATTGTTTGGCTTTAGTAACAAAAGCATAAGGAAATTGGCTTCCTGGTCTTATAAATTCTAAGGAATAATTTTGCATGAGAATGACAGAAGAACAGATCTATGTATGCTATGACCCAAGTCTTGCACAGCTTAGAAAATGAGAACAAAGAGACCTTGATGAATCTGAAGGGGTTTTCTTTTACTTTGAAAAATGTGTACATTAATATCTATTTTTAATTGTTTGCCACAAAATCTTCTGAATAAGCATTTGCATATAAGCCTTTAAAGAATAAAATATTGTCAAATGTCAAAATCATATTTAGTCTTATTATATTGATCACAAACTCTATTTTAAAATAGATAACATATTTCCTATTTAGTAGAGCCTCAAAAATTTAAAAATTTAAAAATCCTCATGAAATTTCATATAAGTAATATACTATTATTATAATTAAACACATTTTATACTTCATTTTTTTCAAAATGGATTCTAAATAAAAAACCATGATAATTTTTGTCTTGTAGTCATATATTTATATTGACAAATAAATGTCAAAAATACTGAAAGTAACTGTGACTTGATTCAATAGTACTTTCTGAAGCTATGTTTCTACTTGTGGCAGGAGCAGAAGCATCTTCTCCTGAACACAGCTGAAAACACTATCAGATTTCGCTGTTGCCTTCCACAGCACTCTGTTAGAATATGACCTTTTAAGGTTACACCAAACCACAGATCCTCATGGCAGTGATGAAAATTCCACACAAATAAAAATCATACACAGACATTAATTTAGGAAATCAAAACCAAAGATATGCTACTACTATTAACTCTATTTACCTTTGTTCCGTAATTGCAGATATTTAAGAAGGATTATTGCAGAAGAGACTATGAAAAACAGGAGTTGTGAGAAACTTAATATGTTGTTTAATGTGCATTTATATGTTTCACCATTAGGTAAATATCCTAGAACAGAGAGAGTTAGAATTAACAAAGTAATTTAGACATATGAGACAGGAGCTCAAGGACAGCCAATGGACAAGATGGGCATCATTATCCACTCCTACTCGTCTCATAAACAGAATTATAGCGTCAGGCTTGTTTTGGGACTAGGACATCTTGGCTAAAGTTCTAAGACTACCACACCTGAAAACATTTCTTTTTCTGACCCTAACAATCTAAGCTAGAACAAAATCAGTGGAGTGGGGGACTGGTGACAGCTCAGCTCATATGAAATTTCACCAGGTTCAATCTCTTTGCAAGAATAGTGATGGGAAGAGCATGAGCTGAAATAAGTGAATAGAGTTGGATCCACAGATTCTGAAAACAGAAGTGGCTTTCTCCTTCAATAGTGCATGAAATACCTCTCACCTTTCATCTGCTAAGATCCAGATCAAAGATTCACTTCCTAAGCTGAACAGACAGGACAGAGTGTCTTTATTTAGATTACCAAACATATTTTAGTTAATCTTCACATCACCTTCCAGAAAAGGATATACAAGATTTTTGAAGTAACTAGAAATATATTTTAGACAAGATAGCAGACTTTTGACTTCTAGCCTTTGGAAGAGAGGGAATCACAACTTAGTTTTCTTTTTCTTTTTCTTTTCTTTTTTGAGACAGGGCTTCTCTGTGTATCCCTGGCTGTCCTGGAACTCGCTCTGGCCAGGCTGGCCTCAATCTCAGAAATGCCTCTGCCTCTGCCTCCCAAGTGCTAGGATTAAAGACGTGCCCCACCACAGACTGGTCACAACTTAGTTTTTTGTTTTACCAGAATCACCACTGGGCATATAATATAAAAATTATCTGATATTAAAGGAGAATAAATTTCCCATAACCATCATGGACTAGATTATTACAATGAATAAGTGATCATCACAATCTGGAAGATGTATAAGAAGAAACATTAAACCAACTTAAACCAAGTACTAAAGTAATAGCAAAATGTCATTGAGCTAATCATACCTGTAGATCAATCTCCTGAAAGGTCCAAACAAGACATTACTCCAGCTTGCAAAATAATTGACAGTGATTTTACATCACCTTTTATGGAATCTCTCTTCACATTAGTTTCATTGTGTTTCCAATTATCAACAACTATGGTTCCTTGTTTAAAAATCAAAGGGTTGAATTTTACAGTTACTTGCACAAAGCTGCTGAACTGTTGTTTTGATTATTATGCTTCTCTGGATCTTTCCAAACTTTTCAAAAAATTAAAAAATGCTTGTCTCAAAAGACAGAGAAAAAACCTTGCTTATTTCACTCTCATTTGTTTTTAAGCAACCTTAGGTGAGAAAAACAAACTCCCACCTACTGCTTCTAGTAAGGAAACATTTCCTAGCCTCTCCTGAGGATCAACCCCTTCATTGAGTATCATTTTTGGACTGTCTCTTCTACCATCAAGTCCAACAGAGTGTTGATCTATGTGAGATAAGAAAGCAATTTAGTTCAACATGACTCATCCGTGTCAGTTCAAATATGGAGAGTCTGACATGAGGTAACTTACTTGTGGCATATGTAAGGAAAGCACACTTTTGAAAAAAATGTTTCCTGGAGACAATAAATTTCAAGTGTACGACAAAGCTTAAGACATAATTATACCAAAAGTCTTATAAAGTAAAAGTGACATCTTCCATAAAGATAGGTTCTATGTTAACTAAGGAAGCAATTTTAAGTAATAAAAAAAAAGGTTATGGTTAGAGTCTATGGAAGGATGACACTACAGATTGACTGAAATAAACAGGCTCAAGACAACAGTCTTGGGGAACTGGTGTGCCTTGGTGATATAAAAAGCACAGAGACAAGCAGGCTCTACATCACCTCAGTTCACAAGATTTTAGGTAGAAAACAGGTAATGCATGTCTCTCTTTGAAGGAACAACACTGTGTGTTTAAATTTCCTGGTTTACTTAGTGCTTATTTTTGAGTACAAGTTTCTTCATTCCTCCTACATAAATGGTATGCATATAGAATTCATATATGCAGTTCTCAAACCATATAATTGAAAAAAAGAGTAGAAAGTACTCTTAACTGCCAAACCATTACTCTAATACTGTGTGTGCATATTTCTAATAGAATATTTTCAGAGTGTATGTTTATTGATAAATTACAGGAGACTATTATAGAACTTTTTCTTCACAGGGTATCAGTTGTACAATCTCATCCCTGTACAAATGGAAAATGATTTTGCCCAGTAAATAGAAGGCTTTTAGCTTTAGATATGAGTTAGGGTATGTTTCAAAAATATAGTCTTCATAAACACAAGTTAATCAGTGTTGCTGGTCTGGCTCTTAGAGGTTTTGAATGAGAATGCTACAAAAGTGAAAAGAATATTTGTACCATAGAACATTTTACTCTAAACTCTCAGGGATAAAATTTAAAAATATCATTCAGTTCTTAAGAAGAGCTCAGTATACAGGGATTTTGGGGCATGCATGGATAAAATAACTACCTTTCAATCTGTACCTGGGAGGGTTATCATAAAGGTAGATTAAGAGCTGGGGCAGTCATTAGCCTCAGAGACACAAACATTCTCATTAGTGAAAAAATCCAAACAAAAGGAGTCTATAATCTATCAGCCTTTGTACAACTCACAATTCTTCATGTGGTTCTTTTTGTAGTTACTAAGACAAAAGGAATAGGGAGGTAACTTTATAGATATTTGAGCCTTAGTTACATGAACCAGATCTTTTGAGCATTCACCATTCCCATAATATTTACCATACATTCTGAAGTAAATCAATGATGTGAGCTTGATGTTGAACACTATTAGCACACACAGGATCACACTAACATCTTCCAACCACAAAGTATCCAATTCAAAATGGTGGTCTGAATCTGGGACTAGGAAAAGAGGAATGAATCAGGGCAGTTGCAGCAAAGGGGAAAGGCTAGTTTATACAAGAAAGGTAGATTTGCTCCTTAAGTTCCTGTTGTTCCTTCCTCCTATGTGTACAAGAATAATAGAAATTGTGGCTACTTGACTTTGGAGATGAATATCTTTGTGTCAAGCTTGGAAGAGGCTATGAGGAGTCTTGCACTCATTCTCCTCAAGCAGCATAGCTCTTGCTCTTACTAGTCTGTCTGAAGATTACACAGATATATTATGTTTCTATTTGTTTTATTTAGTGCTGAGGCTCCTCAGAATTTCTGACCCATGTAGAGTACAGTGAAACAGAACATTCATAGATGGTCAGGGTCTCTGAAATGGAAGAGGTCTTAAAATACTCAAACATCTTATTCCCTGGGAAGCATTCTCTATTGGCTCCCGATTTTTTACATTACAACCTGCTACACAACTTCCCTGATCCTCATCTGTACCACTCCTTCTCTCTCCAAGGCTGTGTGTTCAATACCTACTCAGTGACAGTCTAGAATCTTGAGAACTGAAATGTCTAGCACCTGTCCATCCACCCAAAGCTGTGCCTCTGCTAGAGGCCACAGAGATTCATTCAGTGCATAGTTCTAAAATGTTTCAGGTGATGGTTTCTAGTCCCTCTTTAGGTTTGTGGTTAGCTCTGAAATTAAACTAAAAGAGACCAATTCAAAGGAAAAAAGAATATCCAATATATTTAATCATTTTTTCTTATGATAGAGCATCTTTTAGAACAATAACTCCAGGTTCAGAAGTCTTATCCATTTTTATGTTTCCATTTTATGTAGCAAGGGTAGCTATTTGGAAATATGATTGAATGCAAGAATAGACCCATTAGGGTCTAGCAATTTGGCAATTATTTTGAATATTCCCTTTTTTTCCAATGAGATAAAATAGATCACTCCTCAGACATAGTTCTTATGGCTGAGTGCCAAAGACAGGCAGGAGGATATTTGGTTGGCCAGCTCATATAAACAAAAGTCAAGAAGTTATACCAGGGTTTCCAGGTTGGCAGAGAGAAAGTAACATTTCCTGATCAAATTTGGAAAAGAAGAATTCTAGTTTTTGGATTTTCTTGGAAGGAAATGGGAAAAGGATAAAGTAGGGCAAAGAGAAGGTGGTAAGGACTCTGACTAATGCTTTTTGGGGTCTCCTTCAACTATAAGTGCACAACGACTTGAGGTGGTGTACTTTGTATTATTATGCTAAGAATCTCAGCAATACCCCTTCTCTGTCAGCTGTAGCTTCAGTCATGATTGGAGTCATCAATAATGTGAGCAAGATCGAATTTCCCTAAAGCTCTCCACAAAGCTTACAGTTTGGTTTAGTGTAGGGTGGGGGTAAAAAGGCAATAAAATGAAAAGTGTTGGTACATGCATAAAGAAATGGGTATTCTAGAGTAGGAATTTGTACGACTTTGTTCATAGAATGATCATAGGCAGTAATGAACAGATGCAGTGTCCAGACTTATTCTTTATGACTGGTCTAAACTACCAGAGTCTACAATTCTAGAAAAAGAAGTCAAAATAGCATGAGAAGGAAATGATGCTTTACCCAAGCTGTCTTGAGAAAGAAGACATAAAATGTTCTAGACTTGGATTATTTGACAATATATTTATAAATCTTCTTTCTATCCTGTACTGGCATTTTTGTATCTATAATAGGGTCTCTTGGAAAGAAAAAAGACCATTTTTATTATGGCAAAAGATATTTCTGTGACATTAAACACATGTATATTGTACACCTCTCATCATGTCTCTGCAAATGCTGTCACTTCTTCAAAATATCCATTAAACAATAATTCTACCTTTTCTCCTTCTTCTAACTCCTTTATACCTCACTCTACTTCTATATGCAGTATTTGGACTACTTGAAGTGTCTCATGTATGTGGAAGTACAGTGTCTTTGAATGACTGGGTTGTTCTACTAAATATAAGGCCCTAAAACTTATTTCTATAGATAGCATATTACTCAATTTACAATGTACTCTTATTGGTTTCAATGCTATTGTGTTTATTTCTCAGGAGAAATGTAATGAAAAATTCCTCTAAAAGTTGCCAATACAGTTTGTGATTTTGCAACATATAGGCTGTAGATCCAGCTTATGCTAGTGAAACAAGTATTTCCAAAGATCTAGGACCCTCTAACCATAAATTTATTTTTGTTTCAACTTCATAACTGTAATTTTGCCACTGAGAAATATCTCTTTTCCTATGCCTATGGGAAGTATATGTTTTACATTGATCATGATCAATAGGTTGAGAACCACTCAGTATATAGGATCACTTTAATTCACTGTTCTGTGCATGTGTAAATAATTTCTGTAAGAGTTTAAGGGTAAAAGTGAGGACAACATTTCAAATATGTTTGCCTTGATTTTTTTAAATTTTTATTTTGATTTCATCTTCAAATATAAAGAGAAATAATGACTCCAGTTGTCTATGAACATCATTGAAATAAAATAAAATCTGTTAGAAAATGAGGTAATTTTGACAAGGGTGCCTTTTGATTTATATCAATCTATAAGCAAAACTTTCAATTTAGAAGTATCTTATTACAACTGATATATATTTTTAAATTAATATTATCCAAATTATTGCTTAATTATAGAATTTCCATTTGAAATTATACTTAGAACTGTTTTTGCTTTTGCGGAATATTTACTTTATTTTGAATTAATTCTTTAAAAAGTTTATTTTTTAATGGAAAATAAAATTTACAGTATATTCTGATCCACTCCCACAACTGTTCTCAGTTCCTCCTTGATACCTCACACACCCCACTCCACACCTTCTTTTATTCTTTGCCTTTACAAAAGTTCATATTTTATACATTGAACATACCCCCACTACTCTCTCACTCCAAATTACTCTGAGTTCTCCAACACTTTCCTTCCCAACTTCAACTCTTCTTTTTATTTGTTGTCACACCAATGAGCTTAATGAGGTTTCCCCCATGTCTGTTTATGATCATTATCATCTCCTTAACCCTAAAAGTATAAACCATTCAGAAAAATTAATTAAGAAAAACAAGAAATACTACAACAATATACCACTATTAATTTGAATTTGAAAGAAATTCTTTCTCTTTGAACAGAATAATCATGTGCATCTACTATTAAGCTTTTAAAATTCAGAGCTCTCAAATTAAGGCATTATGTCTGAGTAGTCCTTGTCCCTGTCCCTTCTGACCATGTCTTTCAAGCAGCAATCATTCTTCTTCTGCTAAATGTCTTACTCCACATTTGAGAGAAGGCTTTTACAAGATCACACCAGCAGCTTGTTTACATACCTCTTTGTTTTAAATGCAAAATGAGCATGACTCCTGAAATTGCAAACACTGAAATTATGAGGTCCATTGCACTCCTTTTCCAAAGAGGAATTCTCTTAGAGTAGGTATCTTAAAAAAATGTTATAATTATTGATATTTGTAGGAAGACATTCTGTATTATAAAAAAACACATCACAAGTAGGCATTATTAAGAGCTCCATACTTAGTTATGTCAGAGTTATATATTTCTTTTGATTTTGTTTTCAGATTGAAAGAGACTGTCTGGAGAATCATCATGAAGAATCTAAACTCCTTAAGAAATACTAGATTATGTAATGTGAGAGCTTAGTACTAGAAATAGTTTCCATTCATCTGCTAAAGAGTTTTACTCATTGTGGTGGTTCAAGGAGTTGGGTGGATGGGGTGGCAAAGAGGAACCAAGAACAGTTGTGGGAGTAGAACGTATACTCTGAATATACTGTGAAATTTATTTTCAGAACTTGTGGGAGGTGTGTCAATGGGGAAGGGTATTCAGGTTTCAAAAGATATTCCCCTTTCCTAGTCTCACTCTCTCTCTCTCTCTCTCTCTCTCTCTCTCTCTCTCTCTCTCTCTCATTTTCTCTTGTTCTTTCTTACTTTGCATCTCATATTTTCTCTTATTTACTAAGAAAAACGTAAAATCTTGGATAATTTTAATAAGATTTCTGAGAAAACTTATCTCTACAGGGTATTATATAGTGGATTTCAAATAAGTGGGCCCCCTCTTTGCCCCCACAAAAGAAAAGTTGAAAATGACAGTTTCTTCAGACATATAGAATTGTTCAGAGAGCAGCTAGAAATGTAAAGAGGAAATAAAAAACTATAGAGAAATGCAAAAACATTCCTTCTCAAATCTGTAGGTGATAGCCATCCTACATACATTAGAGGGCATGGATGTACTCTTGAGAGGAGGAACTATGATAAAAATATACAGAGCTGTAGATTTTAATTTTATTGGCACATTTTTAATTACACATACTAAGGAATTTATTTATGGTACTATAATTCAAATATATTATAACCATTGGCTGTATCATCCTGACCCAATAAAATCTATGTAGCTCTCATTCAAGCTTTCTTTAAGTCCTAGACAACCTTGGTTTTACATTAACATCATACATATTTAAACAGTTTCTTGTATTTATATTAATTCTATAATCTACAATGCAGAAAAATCATGATATCTCTATGTCTTAGAGATATGAGTAAAAATGTTAATTTTCTGTTGCATTCACTTAATGCCCTATAAATGACAATTTTACTATTTATAAATGAAATAAACTCTACCACTCATGCAAATGACAATCTCATATGTTTTTATCTATTACTCTGTTTACAGACTTCAAAATTGATTTCATACTTGCCTGTAGAGGATAGTGCTAGACTAAATGGAAATGTACAGTTATATCATTAGCAAGTTACTTGGAGTCTTTGGAGCATACACAAAGAGTAGTAGCAATACTGGGACATGCAAAAATTTTAATTTTAGGTTTTTGAGGTACCTTGGTTTATGGCTGGTTATGGGGAGATGTGAACAAATTGCAATCCCAGATATAAAATTTGCAAGAGAAAAAAGAAAGAATTATACTCAGGTCCAGTTTAGTGGACCAGTAAGTTTCCTGGGATTACTCATAGGAATATAGGTGACTCAAGAGTAACTTAAATAAAAGGTCCTCAGAAGTGTGAATGGTGAGTTATGAAAATTGCTTCCATGAAGCTCTACATTCACTGTACATGTATGTCCATGAAAGACCTTTTCCCCAGAAATTCTCTCCTGATTATATAAACAATAAAAAGGAGGACAATCATGAGATTTCTAAGTTATGTGTTTTTCCTGACCACCTTCCCTTTCTAGGAAAGAATGTTTCCATTTAAAGGAAAAACTACACATTCCTCAACCCCTTCATTCACCACTTAAATGTGTTTGTTTCACTTTTATGACCCCTTCTTAACTTTGGAGATAGTTGAAGTCTATTATGTTTTTCTTTGTATCTGATAATTGATTCACAGACTGTTAACTAGTCCCCTTTTTTCAGGTTCATGGACATAAGTATCCACAGAGACTGTAAAAGGCAGATTTCGCTCTACATTCTTGTAGTGGATGCACTTTATGGGTGAAACACTGGTGCTTTGAATGCACTTTGGTGAGCACTCCACAAGTGTTTATCAAAACAAAAGTGGTCACATAGCATGCTCTGGCACTATTAGACAGCAGTCAGGAAGGTAGCCAGAGCCCTTCCCTATGTAATTTTTTAAAGTTATGTAGCCAAAAGTTCAGTGTCTTCAGAAGTAGGCTCTTATCATCTACTTTTGTCATCTAACCCCCAGCAGTAGAAATAGTCCTTTCTGTTTGTGAGGACTTAGGCCTTCATTGGCCTCAGAGGCTTTTTGTAGATTTAGTTCCCCCATGCCAAAGAACATTTCATCAAAAATGATTTTGGTTCATAACAGTGCCTTTTTGTTTTTGTTTTTGTTTTTTAATTAGATATAAAAGCTTGCAAAAAATCCTCAACTGTTGATTTTAGGGCAGCTTTTCCAAATCTATAAGACAGTTATGTGTTAGCCTTACATAATGAAGTTGCTTTTACAAAGGATGGACTAAATCTTTCAAGGTTCAGAGTGATCCAACTCAATAACTGTTAATTGGTTTTAGAGGGCTAAAAGAACATTAATAGAAAAATATGGCCCAGGATGAATCCTGCCTTATAAAAAGCAATGTTTGTATAAATGCATGGACATGAGTGACTGTACTTCTAACTACATAGATTCCAATCATATTCCATAAGCCACTTGGCCTCCATATCTTAAGTGCTTCAATTGTAGGGTTTCTAAGAATATTCCTACCCATGATGGAGCCTAGGCTTTTCCATTTTATGATGTTCATTCTTCCTCAGGCCTATGGAGGTACAGGGCGATATATAACCTTCTGTGCCTACTGTTGCAGCTGGTTACTCTGTTTTTGACCAGCTTTTTGCCCCAGAGCTTCTTTACTTCATCAATAATATCTGATTATTGAATGATGATGAGAGAAAAGCTTCACCTATTTGCATGGATAAAACATATATCACATACTCTAACAAGAGACACCTGCTAATCTCTATGACAAGCTCAATACTTTCCTTGTGCTGTTTTAATCATTCATATTCCATGACCTATTTCATAGGTTTTAAAGCCTCCTAGAAGTTCAATGGTATATAGCAATTGTTATTTTGATGAAAATATCCCCTATCATTTATGTTTGAGACCTACTAGAAAAGCTTTTTGTCTTTGTCCTCTGTTTATCCCATCTTGATTACATTACTTCTTTTTCTATTAGATGTTTTCTTTATTTACACTGCAAATTTTATCCCCTCCAAAAATCCTCTTATCCCATTCCCCACTCCCTGCTCACTAACCTACCCGTTCCTGCTTCCCTGTCCTGAAAGTCCCCTACACTGTGGAATCAAAGCCTTCAGGAGATCAAGGGCCTTTCCTCTCATTGATGTCCCACAAGGACATCCTCTGCTACAAATGTGGCTGGAGCATGGGTCCCTCCATGTGTTGTGTTTGGTTGGTTGTTTAGGCCCTGGGAGCTCTGGGGTTACTGGTTTGTTCATATTGTTGTTCCTCCTATGGGGCTGCAAACCCCTTCATAATTAAATAAAAACGTTAGTCATTCAGATCTGTTAATGTGTTTTCTATCTCACAAAGGTCATACTCTGCCATGAGGCTCAACAAAGCTACTAAAGTTCCATACCAGGATCAGAATTACATTTTTCCTTGAATTTCTGTAAATAAGGTATAACCAGCATTGTAACCTGTGCACAAAATTGCTTGTTGATGCCTATCTATTTGATATTGTCTCTAATCCTTCATAATTATGAGAATCATGGTTAGAGATAGCTAAGGGTTCCCAGTGTCACCTGGGATTCTATCCATCTAGACTGGTGTCCTTGTATTTCCTTGGTTCATGCAGAAAGGATGGTTATATTACTGTATCTCCAATTCTGTGGAACCCACACTGTCCCATGTGTTCCTATATCCCACAGCCTCACAAGCCAGGTTCTAAGAAACAAACTTATTTTAAAGACTTCAAATTTTCAACAGTTCATATATAGATTATTCCCTAAATATAATTTTATTGCCTTTCCAGTCCTGATATTGAAAAAGCATGCTTGATCTGAATACTTTATTACAGTTACCATAAGTTCTTATTCTTTATCATTTGAATTTTTTATTTTACAGTAGGTTCTAAATTATTATTCCAAAAGATGGATCCTTAGCAATGAACTAGCTTGTACGTCCCTTCCTACTGTAGGAAGTTGCATCTGGACAACTTATTTAATCCTCCTTTATTTCCCCCTTTCTTCCTTAAAATCTGAGAGTAGTGTGAAGGATAATGACATCTTTGCCTTTAATAAATAAATAAATTAATTTATTTATTAACAGCTGAATATTAGCATAATTTCCTGTACTTCCATGTGGGGCAATGGGAAGTTCTGACAGCTTTAGTCCAGGAGAGCAGCCACCTTGGAACTCCGGAGACCCATTGAGTGAAGTAATTTGCTTAGAAGGGACAATAGGCCTTCGGTGATTGCTCCTGAGACCAATGGCTCAGATTTCAGCCCAGACCCCTCACAGATGCCCCTGCAGGAGATGTGTGCTCTATCAGGCAGACAATGTCACAAACTCCTAGCATTCTAGCTGGACCTTACACATACTCATCTGACCACAAGCCAGGCATGCCATGCCCCATACAATAAAAGGAGTGGTTTGCCCCCTCCTCACTCTCTTACCTCTCACTCTCTTCTCTTACCCTTACCCTTCCTCTCTAACTCTTGCCCTCTTGCTCTCTCTCTCCTCTCTGCTCTTTGTTCTCTTCTCTACCTTTCTCCCTCTCCTTTCTCTCTGCCTTCTTTCTCTCTATTTAGCCAGCATATCCTTCCTACAATAAAATAACTCATTCATACATTGCCTCCCTTTTAATTAAGGCATCACACAGCAAACAGGTCAGCCCCAGAGGAGAGAGAGAGACCCAGGCCTCAGCAGCAGGCCCCCTGCCATCAGGGAGAAAGAGAGAGCCTCAGCCAGGCAGGCAGGCTACAGCCCAGGACACCTGTTTTTGGACAACACTTCCAAACACTCCTGTTCTTTCACCTGAAGCAGCTTTGACCTAGAACTGGGGATACTGTAGCAGCCGGGTAATCCTACTAATCACATTGAGTTGTATCTCTGTTTTTTAGCAGACCATGGGTTTAATTTTTCTTTTCAAATCTTCATTTATCATACCTGGATTCACACTGGAACTTGGATGAATACATTCAATCATTTCTGACAGCAACGTTTTTGTCTCTGTGGGCAAATGACAATAAATTCAATTAGTTATTTTTAGAACATTGAGCTTTGGTAGGATAGAGAAAGATGTTTATCTGTTGCCAAATTTAGAGCAGAACTGTCTGTGGCACCATGCATTAAATTTGTATTACTTCATTGAGGTATTTCTACCTACTTACGCTTTCCTGACTGTCAAGAGACAAATGACTTGTACTTTTTAATGTGGCTCGGTCACCATTTAATTTTCTCATGGCAGAAAAATACTCAGGTATTTCTATTTGACCTACACTCATTGTTCTAATGGTAACACTAGTCTTATCAAATGAACACACCTTCAAGTAGGCTTTCTTTCTGATTTATACCTAGGATATCAATTTCCTTAGAGATACCTTATTTACAGTTGTGTGGCAAATAATCAAATTTCCCACAATAAAAGCACTAGGCTTTTTGAGATCAAAGACCTGTAGGGGACTTATTCACAATATCTTTGCATATGGCCATGTTTCCTGTAACTGAATTAATAGAAATAAAGAAATTGGAGATCTCTAGGTATAGAATGACCTTGTATATTGACAAGATACACAGTAGAACTAAAATCGGTTGGATCCCTTTAGACTTCTATATAGGTGGTGCCTGGGCCTCCAGTGGTCGAAGAACTTGTTTTTCATAAAATAATTACATTTTCAAATATCATGATCCATCTCAAAACCTGCCTTGTATATGATTATCACTGCTGAGACTAATATTAGTTTAAAATCATGGAAGAATTCTCCAGAGTTTGTAGAATTTTTAAAGTTAATTTTTTTTTACACTCCATACTTCATTCTCCATAACCCTCCATCCACCCTTTGACTGTTCCATATCTCACACCTCCTCCCCACTCCCTGTCTCCATGTGGATGCCACCACTCCTAACCCCACATGACCTCTAAACTCCCTGAGGTCTCCAGTCTCTTGAGGGTTAGGTGCATTATCTCTGAATGAACACAGACCCAGAACTCTTCTACTGTATGTGTGTTGGGGACCTCATACCATGCTGTCTGTTTGGTGGTCCAGTGTTTGAGAGAAAACATCTTCAATAAATGTTGCTTGTCTAACTGGTTGGATGTATGTAGAAGAATGAAAATAGATACATATTTGTCACCTTGTACAAAACTCAAGTCAAAGTGGATCAAGGACCTTAACATAAAACCAGATACATTTGAATCTAACAGAAGAGAAAGTGGGAAAGAGCTTTGAACTCATTGGCACAGGGGCAAATTTCCTAAACAGAACTCTAATGGCTCATGCTCTAAGATCAAGAATTGATAAATGGGACCTCATGAAACTGGAAAGCTTCTGTAAGGCAAAGGACATAGTCAATAAGAAAAAACAGCAACCTACAGATTG
>JADRCD010204954.1:0-24930 GCA_019843815.1 Montemys delectorum | reverse complement strand
TTTCAGCAACCAGAACGAGAACGAGAGTTCACCTACTGCAAGCTAAGGAGTTAATCTGCCAAGTTTATGGTTTCTGGCAGGAGAGGAGACTTGTGAGTTAGAGATAAAGCATTTTATGATTAACAACAAAAGCAACAATTCTAACACCAGCATTTTCTTGCACTGGTTCTTTGGGCTCCAACCTCCATAAGTTGTTGCAAAGAAGGCAATGTCATAGCTGCACTGTAGTGGGATGGTGACAGGAATCGGGGACCCTAAGGACTTTGCTTCTTTTCTAAGGGACAGTAAGTACATTGTCACTTTGCTCCATCAGAGGCTGAGGGCTGTGTCTAAACGGAGGATCTCTTCCCTTCTGAACGATTGATTGTACAAGCATCCTTAAAAAGCAAGGCTGAAACAAAGGCAGTCAGTGCCTCTGTAGGCAAGAGGTGTAGAGGTGTGAGACCCGCGGAGAAGAGTCTCCCCAGTGGATCAGTGATAGAAAAGGAGGGCAGGGGAGCGCTTACTCCATCCTTGCTGTGTAAGCAGTATCCACCAGAGGACGTCTCATCTAACTGCTGTGTCGCTCTCTTCATTCTCTAGTCCCTAGGGTCATGGTGTGTGTGTGCAGGTGCAGTGAGAGGAAACAACATAAAATAGGAATCCTTAGTCTGAGGAAGGTTAAGGATAAATGAGAATTGTCTTCAAACAGTTGGAGGCCCGTCTTCTAGAAGGGTAGCATTTATTTTTGTGGCTGCAGGAGGCCTTGATCCAGTGACTGGGAGACATCATGGTTCAGTACGTAACAGACTGCCTCCTGACATGGAATGGAAAGTGAGGACTTGCAAGGTGGGAGCGTTGTTTCTGCAGGGTTTTCTTGGTCATTCATCCGTGTTAGGTCGCCTCAGTGGGGGTCCATCCGGATCCCCACAATAAACACTGCCTCTTCTCTCTAGAGGAGCTAGGTGATAGAAGAGGTCTAAATGATGTGTTTCAGACCAGTCTGTTCTAGAGCTTTCCTGAAAGAGTTGATCCTGCTAACACAGTGGCATGAACTCTTTGCCCTGCCATCTGTTGATAATCCTCATAGAAAGGCCTCCTGTGTGTCTCACTGCTGGGATGTCCTGTCCTTGCTGCAGTGTGTAGAGGAGCTACTGTCAGCTAGGTCCTTAGTGCTGAGGCTCCCAATATTCTCAAGTTGTTCTTTGGGAACCCCCAAGATATTGACCAAGTCCTCTCTTACTGAGTTTGGACCTATCCCTTCTGCCACCTGAATGCCCCATGCTTAGCCCAGACCACTGTTGCCCAGTTAGGAAACACAGGATTCCTTTGCAGGGTGGAAGCCTAAGTTAGGTCTCCTAGTTGTATCTGTGGTTCTGTGACTCACTCGTCCCCTGTCAAATGGCCTGAGCTCTAAAAAGCTCAGTAACAGGTGGTGGGGCCCAGGCTGTCTGCAATGACCTTGATGTCCCCCTGGGAACCCCACAGGATTGGAGTCCAGAGGCTCCAGTCCGGAGCTGAGCAGATCAGGTCTACTTGCAAGGCTAACAACAGACCTTAGAGTGGTGGAGAGAGAAGTTTGGGGCACTGATAAGGAACAGGAGCGGTGGCAGTGACTCCATGGTATCTGTTCCACTTAGCCAGTAGGGTCCTTTGTTGAAAGGGAACGGCTCCCCAAATGTGGTCTTAATTAACTTGTGCATTTCTTTAAAAGCATTCTTCTTTATCAAAGGGATTTTAAAAAGTGCTGCTTAGCCTGGTGTAAAGGGCACAGTCAAGAGCTGATCCTGAAGTAATGTCTCTGCTCTCCCAGATGCCAGGAGGAGCTAAAAATACACATGGAACTCTGAAGAATTCTTGGGTTTTTGGACCCATCTCCTCCTCTTTCAACATCCCTCAAGAAAGTGAGAGAGAGAAGGAATGAGCCAGAAAGCTCTAATTATCCAGTCTGCTGACATTGTTTTTATCTGCGCCACTGATATTAAATCTGGACAGCATTCCATTTAAATCACAGTACTAAGAACGACTTCTGCAAACTTGGGCCTTTGGCCTTTTTGCTAGATGTGGCCAACATTCAGTTTTCCACTCTGCCTCGATCTCCCTCAGACCTCTGAAATTCCGTGACACCCAATGGCACTGGAAATTATCTGTCTAGAATGTCCATCCTTGGGAATAGTCCTGAGCTGGCTCTGCTTGTCCCCGAGTTTTGATTTCCCCAACTGAGCTTGGCCATTTGTACTTGAGTTCTCACAAGCTCATGGTTGGAGCCATCTGGACTTGGCAGGAACCTTTTGCCATATTTCTGTTATTGGCAGTCATGGAAAAGGAAAAGCAATCTTTCTAGTTTTTTCCCCATCTTGTATGAATATTAAAAGATCTTTCATTATATCTTTACCTTTCTCTAGGCTGTCAAATGGACCTTTAGTTGCAGTTTGGGGCTCTGGCTATGGATCTTTCTACCTGGTTTAATGTTGTTAATCACCAAACTGTTGGTTTATTTACAGTAGATAAGTGTGTGCTAGCACAGCCAGGCCATATTTAATTAAGGACTGCATTTGGTGTGTTAAGCACAGTGCTGAAGGAGTCACTCCTCATAGCCATCTGAAGCAGAGGATGGTATGATATGTTTCAGACATGATATGAATGTCTTTTAATAGTCCACCCTGTTTCCAGGGTATCAGTTTGTTGGTCCCTGTTCTACTCACCTCAGGGCACAGAAATGCAAAGAGTTTGCTTATCCCACACTGCTGCCAGGCTGGTACCGGGGTTCCGGGAAGCATCGAGACACCTCTGGGAGGGGAGGGGGTGATATGTGAGAAAGCAGATTTGGGGACTGGCAGGTTCAGGACAATGGCAGGGGCCAGGGCCAGGGGCAGGGATAGGGGAATGGATAACTCCAGCTTAGCTCAGTGTGTGATTGTCCTTAGCTTGGTGGTGATTGTGGCTGGGAGTGCAGAGAGGCCTTTTTCAGGAGAATTAAGCTGTGGCTCAATAGTCAAGTGCCTTCTCCATGGCTCCCCACAGCAGACCTTGATGAAAGAGACAGTCCATGGTTCATACCTTACCGTAGCAACTTCTCAAAGTGGACCAGAGATTACATGCATTTCACAAGAAGGAATGTCTGGGAAGGGAAGCTTATTGGCTAAACCCTCAGAGTCTCTAGGTACCTCATTAACATGGAGAACTCTGTTCTGGGCTTATGTGACCACAGGTCACATTTCCTTATATGGGGAATGTGGCACATATTCTAGGAATTTCACAGGGAGTGGGGAGTCATTCAAGTCTCAAGTATGTACCCACCGAGTCTCCGGGTCTCAGACCTGGTCTACCTTACCAAGCTTCCTGGCATGGTTTACCATCCCACATCAATATTTAAAGGTTGTGGGGCCATGAAGAGGTGGGGTCCAGTGGTAAGATTCCAGGACTTGTGTGTAGACTTACTATTGTGATGCCATCTGTCAAGACCCAGGAAGGGCAAAGATCCAGGGAGATTAAAGAATTTTCTGAAGTTCCCAAAGCAGAGCTGGGATTAGGAACCAGGTGGTGTGGTGCCCAAACAGGCTGCCTTCCATCACTGCCGCATATACCTGCACATGTGCCATAAAGGTAAATGACACAATACAAGGGGAACAGTGCCCCCGGCCTCCCACACAATACAGGGGAACAGTGCCCCGGCCTCCCATACAATACAGGGGGAACAGTGCCCCGGCCTCCCAGTGTTTATGTCGTTATAAAACTTCAGCACCAGTGGTGTGTATCAAGACCAGAATACCATAAAGTCCAGAGATGTACAAACTCCAGGCCTGTCCAAAGTCTTCAGCTTGGAACCCAAACACTTGCTGTGAGGACCAGAGCCTAGCTAATAGGGGCTGCTTTGTCTTTTTGTCCACTGCTGTGTCTCCAGGGACCAGAGTCACACAGCAACATGTGAGCGCATCACACACATATAATGAACCAGCAAAATTGAAACAAAGCATTGCCATTGCCACAGGGAACAAAGAATATTACAGCACAGCGTTTTCAGATGATACCTGTTTATTTACCCTACTGTCTTCCTTTCTCTCACTTGACTAGCTGAGTCAACAGCAGGGGTCCTTGTGGACCCAAGTCTCAGATAAGTGATTAGCAGTTTATGGGTCTTACTAGAGTAGCCTTAGAAGAGACATGTACCTTGAGATAGATGGAGTGGAAGTCAGTGGAGTGGCTCCTGAGAGGCCACCTGGCCCTGCGTCTCCTGGCAGGATTCCATGGGAAGGCAAAGACTTCCTGTTTTGCTTGATAACAACAGTTGTTTTGAGCATTGTGATCCCTTGAGTTTGGATCCTTTCCTGTCTTGCTCAATACTTGACTCATTCCCCAAGTCTTACCTAACTTGGTTGGGTATCTGTATACCTCTTCCTTCACACTTTGTGGGACTCCCCAGACCTGGTCCTTAATCTGGGCCCTGGTACTGGGTCAGGGAGACATGCTGTCAAATGTCAAGCACTTTAAATTAGTTGTCAATATTTTTGAAAAATGTCCTGAGGAAATAATGTAGAAGAAAAGTCATATGTCTAAAACTGTGACTTGAAGGGTTGTTTTTGTAAAGTTACAAATAACCTTAGTGTTAAATGAAAGGGGTGTGATTGGGGAGTTAGTGTTTATCCATTTGATGTGATATTAAAAATAAGATTTTATGACAAGTACTCTGTACCCAGGGATAAATCCATGCTTAGGTTTGAAGAAAATGATGAAAAGGAGTTTATAATCATGTATGTGTATTATTTTATTCTTAAGAGTATATGTATGGAAGAAAAGAACACACACACACACACACACACACACACACACTCTACTGGGTAGGTTTTTTTGTTGTTGTTTTTTGCTTTTTGTTAATTTGACACAAACTAGGGTGATCTGGGAAAAGGAACCTCAGTTGAGAAAACGCCCGCCTCAGACTGGCCTATAGACAAGTCCAAAGAACATTTTCTTGAGAAATTATTTATGTTGGAGGGCACACACCACTAGACAGGGCCAGCCCTGGGTAGGTTGTCCTGGGTTGGTTGAATAAGATAGCACACTGAGAAAGCCATGGAAAGCAAGCAGGTATACATCATAGGAAACGTTGGAGGACCTTGGATGCGCACGACCAAATGAACAGAGAAGCTAAGCCCCGAGGTCACAAGGCCAACCTAGATGGAAGTCCATAGACACCCAGCCTCAGTGAACACCAGCCGAGACCAGGCCTGCCTGGATACAGCAGGGAGCTATCTAGTGAAATTTTCATTCAGAGCGTGGCCATTTCAGTGGAGAAGGGAGAGGATGGGGCAGCTGTCAGAATGTTGGGAGAGACCTTGGGAAAGAAGGAAAGTTGGGCAAGGTATAGTAGGGTGGTAAGGGGGTATCCTGGCTTTTCCGGACATACTCATGTTACTATGAGGAGGAAGAACAGTCCGTCATGTTCTCTTTGCTCTCTCATCTTGTTTGTGCTCAGCAAGAGCCTTGCAGGTACTGACTAAATGCATGAGTACTCTGTGGACAAATGTCACCTCAGGCCCTTGGTCTCCCTGCTATGTAGAAAGAGCAGACCTAATAGACCAGGCTCTGTTTGCCCAAAAGAGCAGTGTGTAGACAGCTTTAAATGGGAAAGGAGAGAGTCCATATTAGCTAGCTAGCTCTTTTCCATGCTTCTAGATAACACCGGTGGCCTAAGAGGCTGGATCTAGAAGAAGAGTCCTTTGGAGGCAAACGACAGGAATTGATGAAGTCTCGGGGTTTTTGAGTTGATGGTGTGCATACTTGTGGCTGGCTGCTGTTTACGTGTATTCCTGCCCAGAGTGCCAAGTGAAGCTGGTCATCAGCAGACTGATAAGAAGTCTCTGAAGCTCAGTGCCTGGCACAGTCACCCTGCTGCCCTCCACGCTGCTGCAGGAGAGGATGAAGAGAACGTGAGCTGCCTTCCACAGAGCAGAGCTCCTTCCAGGGCTGGAGCTCACGTTGTGCTGGCACATCCTTGGAGACACATTAGAGACCTTGTGTTAGGACACTTCTCCATAGCCTCTCCCTGGAACTTGGGACCCTGGCCTTGAGCTAGCCCCTTCCCTTTAGGTCTTGTTCTTCCTATCATAGACTAAGAATGTGAGGCAAGAGCCTTTGAGTTCTATGGCTGTGTGTAGTCTAGTTGGAACCAGGTCAAAACCATAGGACCTCTCAGCTCAGTCAGTTCCCAACTCTTCCTCACAGCGTCTCTAACAATACGACATTGCTACCGGGGTCTGAATCAGGACACCTGAGTTCAGACTTAGCTGATCGTTAGTAGCTGGTACTTACTGGCTTTGGGATGTGGGATGTCCTGAAAGAATTGCTTTGAAAATGGAAATCAATTTAGGCTAAAAGCCCTCAATATAGAGCTAGCTCCCACGATGGATCTAGCGAATGAGTTACTTTTATCACAGCAACACATACAGTGGCACCTCAAAGAAGCCAGCTCCCTATGTCGCTGCCCCAGGGAAGCTGGATCTAGGCTGAAGCCAAACTGACAGAAAGGAAGTGGAGAGCACACAGAGCCAGAGGAGGAGCCTGTGTCTGACATTCTGCCCTTGGGCTGATGAAGCTAGCAGGGGTTGGTGGGCCTCAGCACTCTAGGGAAAGCCCAGCAAACGCTAAGCCTTTGTTTCCTATCCCCCCTGAAGGCCGTGGTACAGACAGCAAAGGCTGAGTGGCTTGTGGAAATGTAGGGCTCGACACAACATCACAGCACACTCCTGAAACTTTGAAGAAACATGGAGGCCAAGTTCAGCACTGGCCTTTTGCCCAGCAGTAGAAGGAACAAGGAAGGGGCCCAGCGCAGGGCAGCATAGCAAAGCTCTGAGGAGAGCAATGTTGTCACCAGCCATGATCTGAGAACATGTGTGTGTGTGTGCGTGTGCGTGTGCGTGTGCGTGTGCGTGTGCGTGTGTGTGTGTGTGTGTGTGTGTGTGTGTGTGTCTGTGTGTGTAGAAGAGCTGAACACTGGTGGTAGGGTCAGCTTCTGGGGACTTCTGGGGACTGGCTACTGGGCATGTGTGGTCTCTGCCTCAGGTGTGAAGGGTTTAAATGAAGTCACTCATTTGTTTAGGAAAATGTTGGAGACATTTACCTTGGCAAGGGGTATTAGTCAAATTGATACTCATTAGCAACATAACAAAGTCTAATGGAATATCAACAAATACTGAAAGTTTTCTGCTGTCATGGTGTTTGTTATAATAAGAGTTCAGGCCAAGTATGGTGTGGCTCATGCCTGAAATCTCAGCACTCGAGAGGCAAGAGAATTTTGCCTCAAGTTTAAGGCTAACCTGGGCTAAAGTGGGAAACACTTTCATAAAATGGAAAGAAAAAAGGTTTAATATATCTCCCCAGTGCTTCTCAACAAGTTACCAAGTTGAACCAGGATTTGGAGTTGAGAAAGCGTAGATTTCAGTTCTGTTTTATTGCTTTCTGGCCTGAATCAGTGTTAACTGAGTATATTGCCTGTATTGGTGTTTCTAAAATGAAATATCTGAGCCAGGCTGAGTTCATAAAGAAGCTGATCCCTCTCACAGTTC
The DNA here is from genome assembly GCA_019843815.1 of Montemys delectorum. Lineage (NCBI taxonomy): Eukaryota > Metazoa > Chordata > Mammalia > Rodentia > Muridae > Montemys > Montemys delectorum. The sequence continues at coordinate 17,389 of JADRCD010204954.1, read as the reverse complement.
TGGAGGTTGCTTCCACTTCCTGTGAGGGAGGGCTCAGCAGTGGGTGGCCTTGCAGGGTGAACTTCAAGAAAGCCAGCATGACTTGGGAATCCTGCTCAATCTTGTAAGGGCTTGGGCTGGTGAGAGAGCCCAGGGGTCCCAGGAGGATCCCCCTTCATTCCTTTCTTAGAGCTGCTTTTCACAATGACTTAGACTTTACCACCTAAAGGTCCCACTTTCTCTCAACATCGACACCCAAGGGGTTAAAGCCCCCAACATGTGACGTTTAGGGGAACACACTCAAACCATGGCATGACCTTAGGCAAACCTCTTGGTTCTTAGGGTTCCTACTTCCCATCAACAAAATGAAGATAAAATGTTTTAATACATTGTGAAGCTCAAGTGCAAAGTCTTTTTTCCTCTAAAAATGACATTTGTTCAATGAGCTAGTGTTATTCACCTCAATAATTCAAAGATCAGTATACGAGACAGCTTTATGACAAGTTTATTTAAACACTCTTTCAGGGTTTTCAGAGTGGCAAACACTCTCATTCATGGAATATGCAGTGCTAACAGCATGAGATGAGATCTGATTGGGAAAGACTTTCGTGAGTCATTAAAGCAATAGTTAGCCTTAAGTAAAGCTCTTCGGGAGCATTAGTAGAGAGCACCGTTCTCCCTGGGGCCCTCCACATCTGATCTCAGGCAGCTTGATGACTGTGTCTGTCAAGACTCCTTTTTGCCTCTCCTTTACCAGGTGAGTTTCTGCTCTTACATATCCTACCCCCTGGCTCAGCTCTATGTAGACTCACCCACTTAGACTGCAATGTGCTGTTCTCTAGGACTTCTAAATGCCATCCATCCTTGCTCCAGGCCTAGTTAGCCTCCTTCCACACTTGGCCTTCTTTTTCTTGTCTGTAAAATCAGCAATCCTGACAGCTTTGGTTCTTCAGTACTGGCCCCTCACGCATTCCAACAGTTCACAGATGAGGTAGATGCTGGGGTGGGCTAACCCAAAGTCCTGGATCTGGGCCTGTATGGTAGCTGAGTTGGTGTTACCACCAGCTCTCCTACACTTCCCCAGTGGGGTGGGGGTGAGGTGGAAAGTGTGTGTATGTGTGTCTGTCTGTCTGTCTGTCTATGTCAAGGGAGCAGCTCACCCCAGTGCTGTAGGAGGAGAAAGGTGGGCATCTCTCCGGCACTTGTGCCCTCAGGGTCAGCTCTCCCACACTGGCCAGGTGAGGGGTGAGGCCAGCTCTCCTGCCTGCCTCATGCAGCTAGGAGCAGGAGGGGGAGTATCTCTACTGTGCCCACATCCCTGCATGACTGGTGAGAGGTGGGGCTAGCTCTTCTGTGCTCAGGCCCTCAGGCTGGCTCAACTGTGCCCTTGCCCAGGTGAGGTGTGGCCTGCTCCGCCCAACCCAGACCAGGGCTATCAGTAGGGCCTTTGGTGGTAACATGGGTTGTAGAACTGACAGAGCACAGACAGAGACTTCATGGTGGCCTCAGGTGGCAGGGCTGGCTGCTCACATCAGGCTGTTCCTCACCACTCGCCTATCTCCAGTTCTCCTTCTCTTCATAGTGAGCAAATATCTACCTCTCTTTCTCTCCTATCTCTTCATGATACACTTGCTCTTTATAGGGGCACCTGTGCATACTGCATCCGCAATGATATCTTTTGAAAGGTAGGATGGTTAAATGTTTGTCCAATCCAGTGATTCTGGAGGAAGTAAATCCCAGTCTCGCGGTTGAACTGTCACTACAACCAACTGGAGAGCCAAGCAGAGAGGCCAGTGAGGAGAAGTAAACAGCAGGACATGGCAGTCAGCTGAGGGTCTCCACTCTGCAGGTCCTGCTCTTCTCCGTGGGTTCGGATGCTGCTCTGAGAGTCACAGCGATTCACATAGTGGTCAGTTTTCTCAAAGGAAGAAGGCCCACTGGCCCTATTGTTGTTACTGGCTCTACTAACGGACAGTGTAAATCATCATTTCCCAAGGAGCAAGAACAGCAACCGCCTTCATGTCTCCAGTTCCGCTCTGTTCCTAGTGCAGGAATCCCTTAGCTTCTCATTCTCCCTGATCTCTCTGCCATCTCAGAGCTCTTGGCTCAGAGAGGGCCTGGAACAGCATGTGGTATTGGGGTTTTTTATTTGTCTATCTTTGGCAGCTAGTCACTAAAACAAAGAAGGAACATCTCACATTTACTATGCAAGAAAATGATATGCCCCAATGGCTTCCTTCATCTGAGGCTACCTTAGTCAGTGCTCTAAGGGGTGAGTGAAATAAGCAGTCAACTGTAAGAACCTAATCTAAGTCCCGACACACAGGAACCGTTCAGTAAAGAGAGGTCTCTGGGAGTCCTCTTCTCTCCCCTTCTTCCACCATCTTTCTTCTCTAGAGCGACCTCGTGTGGTAGCTGGGGGTGAGTGGTAATTTTGTTCTACAGATGCATAAACTAAGGTCTTTGAGATTTCCACTTGACTTGGGTGCATAGTTCTGCAACAGAGAAAGTGTCTGTTCTCCTTAGCTGGCCATTTAGAACCATTTATGTTCTAGGCTTTAGATTTGACCTGACTAGGAAATGAAGAAAGGACAGACACACAGACATTCTTACAGAATAACTGTGCTCAGGTGGGCTGCGTACACTGTGATCGAGTGGTACCAACTCTGCAACAACCTGGAAGTATTTATTAGGTATAGTATGTGGAGAAGTTAGCTCGTCTTGGTAGGAGGGCTCCGAAGAACACAGCCTGGGGCTGGAAACACCCTGGAAACAAGCTGCAATTGCTTGTTTCTGCACACATTAGCCAGTCATTGTAAACAGGCATCAACATTTGGACAGAACCAGAGGAAGGCATTGCCAATTCTGAGCCCTGCCCATATAGGGGAAGGCTTTGCCATCCACATGGGCCCGAGGCATTAGGCCTTTGACATGGCTGGGCCCATGTTAACAGCACAAGTTCACCAGGACTCCATCCACTCAAGGCTCCCTCAGCTCCTCACATGTATTGATCTATTTCCTGGCATCCCAGGTCTAAGTTTGGTATGGCAGCCCGACCTGATTGTGCACACTGCTCAGCTCATGGGGCTCAGTGAGAATGCAGGGTACATAAGCTGGGATGAAGAGGCACATGGGATTGAGGAAGGGATGGGACAGTGGGAGCTTAACAATCCCACCGGACACCCACATTCCTTTCCATAAGGTGATATATGTTAATGGAATGTGTGAACATTAAGATGCTACTAGAATGTGTATTGGAAAACTGTGATTACAGTCAGAGTTTCTGGTGCAGGCTTTAGTTTCATTAGATATGACTTTGCTTGCAGAAAGCTTTTCTTAACCTCTTTTTACTAAACCCTAAGTTAAGCAGAAATCGCAGCAGGAGAGAGACCAGGCTATGCCATTCTCACTGTGAGAGTGCATAGGCAGGTATGTGTATTTGTTAGATTAGTGTGTGTGTGTGTGTGTGTGTGTGTGTGTGCGTGTGCAAGAGAGTATGTATCGCATCCCTTTTTATGACAACCCCTAAGTAGCTCTCTGCCAAGATGAGCAGAGATGGCTTGTCCTGCCAAGTGTGGCCTCTGCCCTGCTGATACAGTTTGGCTGTGGGCAGCTGCATGTCTTTCATGTGTGTTACATGGAGTCTAGGAATCTGTGGGGAGGGTGCTGTCTAATGGACTGGAAGAGAACTCAGTGGTAAGGGACATTTTCAAGTGGGAACATGTGAAGCAGGGCCCAATTTGCTTACAGAAACCAGTAAGAAACCTGGAGAACATACTTTTAAGTCTTAACTTTTTTTCTTTTGTCAATTTGACACAAGTTGCACATAATTTTAAAATACCTGCTTGCTGCTTGCAGGATGCCAGCAACAGCCTGCTCACTCAGCTTCCATGGCTAGCTTCGCCAAACCTCAACAACCGCCCAGTCAGTGCCCTTTCTCTGGCCCACCTAAGTTACCTTGGATGGCAGCCTTTATATTTTAAAACCAGCCAGATAACCCAATGGCTGGGCGAAGAATATCTTGCCCCATCCTCCTGCGGAGGCTTTAAACTATTGGTTCCCAAGAGTTACATGTCTGTTACTTCAGATCCGCTCCACAGCCTGGTCTGATTCCCTCTCCCTCTCTCCTCTTCCTCCTGGGACCTGGAAATTCCACCTTATCCTTTGTCCAGCAATTGGCTTCTGCCATCTTTATTGACCAGTTAAAATGGGGAGAGTGTCCACATGGAATCACCTGAGTACATGATCTCCTCTTAGGTCAGCCCCTCTGGAGGAAGCAAAATTAGCATCAAAATTCAAACAGCCCCACCCATAACAATTTGACAAGAGGGAATTTCAGCTGAGGAGATGCATCTATAAGATTGGCCTAGCCTGTGAGGGCATTTTCTTGACTGAGATTAATGTGGAAGGTTGAGCCTACTGGGGGCGGCAGTGTCCCTGGGCAAGTGGTTGTGGGATGTATACGAGAGCAAACTGAACAAACCAGAAGCAACAAGCTGGTAAACACCACACTCCTCAATGGCTTCTGCTTCCATCCCTGCCTCCAGGTTCTTGCTTTGGCTTTCCTCAGTGGACACCATGGTAGGCATGATTATGCCCATTTCAGAAATTGGGAGACTGAAAATGAGAGTAGAGAGGATGCATGTGTTACCCAAATGTAATGTGTAGATCACCAGAACCCATGTGCCTGGAGCCAAACATCAGCCAGCCTTTGGGTTGGGAAGTTGACGTGTAACCCTAGAGACCTATTCATCTGCTTCTTTCCTTACAGGCTCTCCCTTGTAGAGCTTTGATGCCATGTCTGAGAAAATTAAATGGCATTGTGGTTTAGAAACGTCTTAGCTAGGCTTTCTGTTGGAGAGGAAAGGGTGAATGAACTGATGCAAAGGAGAAGCACCGCTTCCTTGCTCCACCTGCTTTCCTAAAGTACACAGGACCCTGGGTGCAGCCCTGCCCACAATGAGTTGGGCCCTCCCACATTAGTCATCAATAAAGAAAGTGTACTACAGACTTGCCTACAGGCGAATTCGACGGTGGCCTTTTCTCAGTTGAAGTTCCCAAATGACTCTGGCTTGTGTCGACATGAAACTAGACAGCACAAGAGTGGCTTGTAAATTTCTAAAATAAAAACTTCTGTCCACTTAAGAATGCACATGTATTTGTTTAGAAGGTATTTGTGCTTGTCAGTGTAATAGACATTGGCAATACATCATTGAGTAGAGCACGCATGCCCTTTATCCTGGTGTGGCTTACATTCCCCTAGGGAGACAAATGGTCTTAGTCAAATGGTCACTCCTCTGTTGTGATGGATGGAATGAAGACTTTGTCAAGGATTTGATAAGTGTGCCCATCACAGGACCCAGACTTATCTTTGTGGGACCAGAAGTCTGTGGAGTGTGTCTGGTAAACTCTTTGGTTCCCGGGGCCTTTGTTTTTTTAACTTAAGTATGGGAATTTAAAGACTGCTTTTTATGTTAATTTCCTCCCACATCCCGATGCTCGGTGCTAATCTCTTAGGGTTATAGCTAACATTCAAGCTGTGAGCTGTCCCACATGTCTGAGACATCTTCCACACTTTCAGCTCTACACGTTGTTCCTGGTCTTGTCCGAGTTAAAGCCCCTTAAGTTACCAGAAGTCCTAGGTGAGAAGGCTTGGGATGGATTCCCTCTCTTCTCTGTGAGAAGCTTTGGTGTGTATAGATTTTTCTCTTATAGCCAAAGGTTTTGGGGTAGTTCCTTGTACAAGATCTTCCAAGGACCCCATGTGACTGGCACCTGTTCCCATCGGTGTGAGCCTCAGGCTTCGTGGTTTTCAGGTCGTAGTGATTAATCTTTCTGCCTGGAAGACGAGATAGATGACATTAAGATGCTGATTTAGGTTTGTCCTCCCTTGCTCCCCTCTGCCTGTGGTGTCTGAAGAGCACCAGCAGTGAGAGCAGATGGTGACAGAGGGGGCAGGGAGATTAGCCGGAATAAGGTTCTAAAGTATGATCTGGAGTCTTAGTGTACGGTCAGGGAAGCCTAAGGCTCTTTTGGAGCCCAGATGATATTCGTTTTTCTGTTTCTATTATCTCTTCATATGTGGCATTTCCTAGCCACTATAGATAACTGTGATGTCACAGTACACTAGCTGCAGAAACAGATGAAAAGATCTAATTTTCGTTATTAGGCCTGACATTAAAGATAATTTGCAAGTTGGCAAGATGGGCTCAGTGGGTAATGGGCTTGCCCGGTGATCCTGACAACCTCGATGATCCTTGGAAATGACATCAAGGTCTAAGGAGAGGACCGACTCTGACGCTGACATCCACCGCGCAACCATTGCATGCACTCCTATACAGTCACAATAATAAATAAAATTGTCAGGATTAGGCTGGAGCATGGTGCTGTTCTTTTAGAGTTATAGCTAACATTCAAGCTGAGCCATCCTATGTGTTTGAGGGAATCCTCAGGCTTGAGACATATCTTCCACACTGTTAGCCCTACACGTTGTTCCTGGTCTTGTCCAAGTTAAAGCACTTGTCTAGCTTGTGGGAGGATCTGATTTCCATACCCAGAACCATAACACCCCCCCATACACACACACACACACACACACACACACACACACACACACACACCAGAACTGAACTTCTTTCTAAACTTTTTTTCAGAAAATATATTTTTCCTTCAAAAATATTTATATTGCTATCCACACTGCTATTTGGGAAGAAGGGATCTCTCTCTCCTCTCTCCTCTCTCTCCTCTCTCTCCTCTCTCTCCTCTCTCACTTTCTCTCTACTCTCTTCTCTCTCTCTCTCTCTCTCTCTCTCTCTCTCTCTCTCTCTCTCTCTCTCTCTCTCACACACACACACACACACACACACTCACTGTATTTTTATTTGTGTGTGTTTGTGTGAATATGTGCCGTGCATGTTCTAGTACTTGAGGTCAGAAGAAGGCATCAGATCCTCTGGAACTGGAGCTACAGGCTGTTGTGAGCTGCTATGTGGGTGCTGGGAATTGAACTCAAATCTTCCAGAAGAGCAGCGAAAACTTTTAAATGGTGAGACCCCTCTCTTGGCCCAGAAGGATGTCTTGAGCTCGGGAATTTGAGGCCAGCTTGGACAGCACAGTGAAGCCTTGTCTTGGAAAAAAAAAAAAAAGAAAGAAAGAAAAAGAAAATGAAAAAGGAAAAAAATTATATTAGCATGTAGGCTTATTGTTGATGTTTTATGTGAATTACTCTTTAATTGAATACCGAATGCACCAAACCTTGATAGCAATAACTCACAAACAAATCCTTTGGCTCTTTAATAACTTTAAGGGATATAAAGGCTCTTGAGATTACAGAAGCTTCAGCCTCTGAGCTGGAAGGTCAAGGATGTCACAGGTGTTGTGGATGTTGAGGGCGTTGCCCACCCTTTATGAATCCACTGGCGCCCACAGGGCTTACACTCGGGATGCTTAGCCTGTTCCTCGGGTGCTAGCAGAGTACCTTGATGTCCACAGTAGGGTAGAGATACTATATGCTCTGAGCCCAGCTCCTAAGTCTCACTGGGATGGGACAACACTATGCTCCGTGAAGTGCCTGAGCACCACGTGTTCCTGCCTACTACCGTCACAGCATGGGAGTTCTTCACTGTCTGCCTCCTGAGTGAGCCTCCTGCACTAGATGGGACTAAGTGGGACTGCACTGGCGTGAGGAATGAAGAGCTGGGTCTCAGGAAGCACATGTCTCATGAGCTGGTGGCAATCTCAGGCCAGCTGCACCAAGGGGATGGAGTGACAGTCCAGGCCAGATGTGGAGTTGGGGAAGTGCCCAGCCTATCCGGGGCTCAATTCTCTGCTTGACAGGGTCTTTCCGGTTGCTTTACACTCACACTGGAGTCTGCAGCTCTGAACAAGTCGAAACCTGTGAGCTTCCACCTCTGGCTCCCTGAGCCTTCACTGAGCGGCTCTATTGTGGCAGCCAGGGGTTTCAAAGGTCACCCCAGCTGAGTGAATTAGAACAACAGATCTCCCAGCAAAGTTGGCTGCCCCGTGGAAGGCAAGTTGCAACATCTGCGAGGAAAGTTAGAACAAAGCCCCTTACGTTCTCTGTCTGGCCCAGCCTCCGTGTGCTTGGATCTCCCTTTTCTTTCCATTCTCGCTGGACCTTGGACCAGGGTCTCCGCAGTGACGCTGGCCTCTGCTGGAAGCCGTGTGGGGAGGCGGCTGCTGTCAGGTGTGTCTTGGGGTTAGCCCTGTGTGGCCCTGCCCCACTTTGCTTGGGTTGGTCGTGGTGAGGCAGCCTGGCACAGCTGAGGAGCAGCTCAGTGGAGGATTAAGAGAGATTAGGGTATTTGTCAGGATTCAAGTGCATTGCGGAGAGGCTTAAGGGAAGCAGAGGGAGCCCATCAGTGCCTAGGGTGTTGGTACTCTTGCTTTTGCCACCTCTGATATGTGCTGTGGGTGAGGCGAGAGTTGCAGGCAGGATGTCACACCTGCTTGGAAATACCTCCCAACAGGGAAGCTTAGGTATTTCCAAGATGTTCTGTGCCTTAAAGCTCCCAAGACTCACCTCGTGTGTGTGTGTGTGTGTGTGTGTGTGTGTGTGTGTGTGTGTGTGTCTGTGTGTGTCTGTGTGTGTCTGTGTGTGTGTGTACTTGGAATACTGGAGGGACGGTTGGCCTCTCCAACCCCACTCTGCTGCCTAACTTGACTTTTTGTTCCAAGAGTCTGTGTGTCCAAGCAGCACTCTCTCTTGACAAGTTCCTTTCTGGGTTCAGGAGACGATTAAAAGTGCTTTTGATCAAATTGAAGTCCAATCCACTCAGAGCTGCTTTGAGTGATTAATAAAATGTGTTACTTGTGGAGATCTTATACCGGAGCTTGGCTTGGCTCAGATGTTAGCGGGCCACTGCTCTTTTGACCTCTCCCTTTGTGGTGTTTTTTTTTCTCCTTTGTCTACTTGGTCTGCATTTGATGGAATGAACCCCCCTGGCTGGGGGGCTTTGATTGCAGCTGCTGAATAGAGCTTGTAGAGATAGTTCATAGAGATAGCTGCAGATACCATTCAGTCCTTCTGGTAGTCGCTTGTGCTCACAAGGCTTGAGTGGGGTTAGAAACGAATAAGGAGGGTTTGGCTTAGTTTATTACTAATTCTCCCCGAAATGTGCAGTAGTCATCTATTGACGGTATGACTGGAATCTGACAGCAGCTACGGGGAGATGGGGTAACGGAGTTGGGGGGTTGGGGAGGGGTAGGGGGAAGAGATGGGCTAACAGTGAGCAGAGCTATTTGGCATGACTACACAGCTTGGGACTTAGATCTGGGTTTGCCCCTGCGACAGAGGAGTCAGCTCCTCCTAGGAACCTCCCCACAGAGGACGAGGCAGTGCTTGGCAATATTGAGTTGTCTGTGTCTTTTCACCCTGAAGCTAGGCCCTTTCTTGTCTTTTGTTTTTTAGGCCAAGTGAGTCCCTTTAATATAAAGTTGAAATGTATGTGTGCACATACATGTGTGTGAATGGGTGCCACAGTGTGAGTGTAGAGACCCGAGGACAGCCTCAGATGGAAGCCCTCACTTACCATGCTGTTTGAGCCAAGGTTGCTGTTGTTTCTCTGCGGTGTATGCCAGATTCAGTGGGCCCTGAGCGTCCCAGGATTCTGCTATATCTTCCATGTGCCTGGCTTTTATGGATTCTGGAGATTCAAACTCATACTTGCAGATCAGTTACCTGTATTCACTGAGCTATCCTCCTAGCCCACATGTGTTTCTATTGGTGAGACCTCTGGGACCCTCTGGAAATTCTGATGGACCTCAGCAGGTGTGGAGTCATGAAGATTTGGAGAGACACTCTGGGGCCTGCTTTCACTTCTTTGAGTTTTTCCACTGCTCTGAAAGGCTGGGGAGGCATTTGTCTTCTAGAGCACAAAGGGGAATGTTAATTTTTTGTCATTGTGACAAATACCTCAGAGAAATGATTCTGGAGGGATTTACTTTGGCTAATGGTCTCAGTCAGCGGTTGGATGGCTTCCTTGGTTTTAGCCTACAGTAAGGTTGAACATCTTGGGGAAGCATGTGCTGGACTGAGCAGCCTGTCTCACAGTAGCCAGGAAGCTAGTGCAGGGACAGAAAGATGTCCTTCAAAGGCATCCAGCCCCCTTTCCTGTGTTCTTCCTACTTCCAGACTCTATCCCCTAGTAGCCCATTAGTGTGAACTCGAAAATGTATGAATCCACTGGCAAATTAGTGCTCAGGGATTAGACGCAACATCTAGAAACCAAATCTTGAATAAGTAGACCCTGGTCAGGTACTCCAAACCAGTACATGAAGCCACCTCTCCTGCCCGTCTTCCTCTCAGGCCCCTGCCTACTGCACCTCCAGTTACAGTCTGGGCCACTGGAAATCCAGGAGATATGACGGCCCTCTGTCCCTGCTTTGGTTTCTACCTCTGAGCTTGGTGACCTTGGAGCATAGCTGGTTTATCGGGCTTCCTTGTCCTTTGTGAAAGAGGGTCCTGAGAACTGTCTGTAGGATTGTTAGAATGAAGTGACAGGGACCACAAGACGTAGTCAACATCTGCCTTATTCACAAAGCACTGCAGCTGGAGAGGCCGCCAGTGGCTCAGGCTTCCTCCCTCTAGAATTGTCTCAGGACAGTTAGGCCTGCCTAGGCTCCTTGCTGTCTTTGCTGACAGGGTCTGTGTCCTTCAAGGTGGGACACAAGCTTCCTTTTGGGTAAGGATGCTGTGACAGGTTTCATTCACATGATTTTACACTGTGCTTCTGGCTTATATATACTGCATTCCCACTCACATCCTCATTCCACCCCGCAAGGTTCATATTGTTCTCACTTGAGGAGAGAAAACTGAGCCAAAGAGAATGGAGGTCCCTTGACCCAACTGTAGCTGGAAAGCAGCAGTGTCGCTGAATTTATTGGTGGTGTTAAAGAAGTCTGAGCTTCCCGTTTCCTGGATCGCCTCCATCCCAGTTCTTGAGTTACCTGTACAGGGCATAAATTGTATGTGGTTGCAGCAGTGCCCTCTCCAGGTTGTGGACCTAGGTGGCCATGCAGGGTATAAGAACCTTTCTTGTATCCTTCCCACCACCACACTCCCATGCATTTGTACAAGTGCAAACAACACTTCTCTCATACATGTAACTGTTCATTATTGGCACATAGTAGATGCTCACTTAATATATCCTGAGTGAACAAACATCTCTTTATTCTTGCCAGTAAAATCATATTGAGGGCTTGGCTCAGCAATCAGGATCACTTGCTGAACTTCCAGAGGGCCCAAGTTGGGTTTCCAGCACTCTGTCAGTTAGTTCACGATTCCTTGAAGGCTAGCTCTAGGAAATCCACTGCCCTCCTCCAGCTACTAGGCACTTGCACATAGACACACACACACATAAATAAAATTTATTTCAAACATTTAAAAAGCAGAAAATACTGGAGCTCTCATACTTATTACAATACTGTTCAAAATAGCCAGTGTATGGAAGCAACCCAAGTAACCAACAATGGATGAATGGACAAAGAAAATACAGCATATGAATTCACACAAAGTGGAATAGTCTTCACTCATTAAAAAAAAAAAAGAAATCCTATCATTTGTGTCAACAGATAGATAACTGGAGGACATTATGTTAAGTTTAATAAGCTGGGTCCAGAATAGCCAGATGTGTTTCCATCCATATTTAGAAACTTTTATGATTTCATAGGAAATAGAATTGTGGAAATTGCAGTGTGAATGCGGAGGATGCAGAATGAAGCTGGATAGCTGGTCTCTGTTGTCCACCGTCTCACACTGGGATGAAATGCCTGAGGAAGAGCTACATAAAGGGAGAAAGGTTCATCTTGGCTCACAGTTTCACTGGTTTCAACCCTTGGTCAGTTAGTTCCATTGTTTGGGGGCTTGGAGCAAAGCAGGAGAAGGCCATAGGATTACCAGGAAGCAAAGAAGGACAGAGGAGGACGTGGGGTCCCAGTATCCCCTTTGAGAGTGAACCTCCAATTTCTTCACACCTGTCACTAAGCACCAAGGGCTCTCCTGCCTCCCAGAAGAACTGCATACTAGTGAGCAAGCCTTCCGTACACCCTAGTAGATAATCCAAGGCTAAATCACAGCGGGCACCAAAGTACAGTTAGTTCCCAGGCCCAGGGAGGCACCTCTGGCTTCAACAACTCATTATGTATTAAGAAAGAGCCGACATGTGTCCAGGAAGATGGACCTGTAGTCACTGTATCTGACCGTGTGCACATTTGTGTGTGTGTGTGTGTGTGTGTGTGTGTGTGTGTGTGTGATTATCACTTTATCAACCAAAAAAGTCACATCCTGATGGTTTTGAAATGGTTCTTCACACACACATTCACACTCTTATACACACACATACACACTTTTATACACACACACACACAGCAAAATAATATAAATGTGGAGGACGCCATCTGTTGACTCTCAGTGGAGGATGTTTAGTGGCACTTATTTTTGTTATTTTTGTTCTGTGTTCTTGAAATTTTTCAATAATTTAAAAAATGTAACATTTCCGTATCATCAAATTCATAGTCTGTTTATTTCTGGTATGCCCCCATATGTGGCCAGTTCTCATTGCTGGATGTTTTTATACCTTGAGCTTTTGATTTAAGTAGTGCCGTCGGCATTTTTACATGCACATTTGGCTAGCTCAGGTTCTCTCTTGAGAATGTATTGCTGTGCATAGGATTACCAGGAAAAGGAGTGCACACCCTTTTCTTCAGCATCCTCTTGCCCCATTGCTTTCCAACAAAACCATACAGTTTATCATGCTCCCAGGATGACAGCAGGTCAGGAGTGCGCCTGTCTCACGGTGGTCTCATCAGCACTGTTTGCTTCCTTTTCCTTTGATGTGATCCCTCTGGTTTACACAAACACAGGTTGTGGATGTCTTGCAGCACGAGATTCTCCAGGGCAAGGCCAAATTCATCTGTTTCCTTTGGAATACTCATGTCCTAGAGTGATTTCTTATTCTGTGAAAATATTCTGAGGCAGTTTTCATTGCAAATATTTTCTCCTGCAGCATCATCTGTCTTTTAATGTGGATAGCATGCTTTAGTGGCCCCCCAAATCGTAATGTTAAAGGACATTTTTAAGCGAATGTCAGTTGCTTGGCTTTAACCTTGGACCGTTACTGACTGCGGCAGGAGGCACAGTGCCCAGGGCATACACTGGGCTTGGGTGCCAGGCCTGCCCCCTCTTGTGTTGACTTTGGACAAATATCTAATCCTTGCACAGGTTTCTAACCCTTAAAATGGGATGGAGAGATTAGCTGTTGCCTAGTGCTATAAGGAGCAAATGAACCGTTGGTTTACAGAGTGTGTTCCTGACACACAGGAAATGTGACTCAGGTACTTGCTTTTCTTGTTACCTCCTGCAGCCAGTCTGGAAAGGAATTTTGTTTGCAAAGCAAATGCATTATCAGTGAAAGAGAAGCCTTGTTTGTCGGGCAGAGGGCTATATTCATATCTGCCCACTAAATGAAAAAACCGCCAAATGGCCAAGAATAGGGAGCTAATCAGACACCTGCATTTTTAATTTGCTTAAATCAGGTTTTTTTCCTTTTCTTTTTCTCTTTGTGAAACAGATAATGAATAAGAGAGGGAGAAAGACAGACAGATAGGCCATGTACACGTGGGTGTGTGTGCACCTGTGTGTGCACGCACAGAAGTCATGGGAGGACTCCTGTCACTCTCCTTATTCCTTTGAGGTGGTATCTCTCACCTGGAACTAGACTGGTGGCCAACCCCAGTAATCCTCCTGTCTCTACCTCCAGCAGCAGTGGGGTTAGGCGGATAGCCTTGTGCATCCTAATTAGGTCCACGCATTTGTGCAGGAAGTGTTTCTTACCCAGGGGTCCATCTCTCCAGTCTTTAAACCAGACTAACTTAACTCTCTCTCTCTCTGTCTGTCTCTCTGTCTCTCTCTGTCTCTCTCTCTCTGTCTCTGTCTCTCTCTCTGTCTCTCTCTCTTTCTTTCTCTCTCTGTCTCTCTCTCTGTCTTTTTCTCTCTGTCTCTCTCTCTCTCTGTCTCTCTGTCTCTCTCTCTGTCTCTCTCTCTGTCTCTGTCTCTCTCTGTCTCTCTCTCTTTCTTTCTCTCTCTGTCTCTCTCTCTGTCTCTCTCTCTGTCTCTCTCTCTCTGTCTCTCTCTGTCTCTCTCTCTGTCTCTCTCTCTGTCTCTCTCTGTCTCTCTCTCTGTCTCTCTCTCTGTCTCTCTCTCTGTCTCTGTCTGTTTCTGTCTGTCTCTCTCTGTCTGTCTCTGTCTGTCTCTGTCTCTGTCTCTGTCTCTCTCTCTCTCTCTCTCTCTCTCTCTCTCTCTCTCTCTCTCTCTCTCTCCTGGGTTTTTCTGTGTAGTCCTCACTGTAGTTGTCCTGGAACTTACTTGTAGACCAGGTTGTCTGCCTCCCAAGGACTGGGATTAAAGGTGTGTGCTACTACCACCTGGCCAAATCAGATTTCTTAAAAGTTTCTTATCCAGAAGAAGAAGGAGGAGGAGGAGGAGGGGGAGGAGGAGGAAGAGAAGGAGGTAGGGAGGCTGGGATGGAGAGATGGCTCAGCAGTTAAGAGCACTGACTGCTTTTCCAGAGGTTCTGAGTTCAACTCCCAGCAACCACATGGTGGCTCACAACCATCTGTAATGGGATACGATACCATCTTCTGGTGTGTCCAAAGTCAGCTACAATGTACTCATAAATAAAATAAATCTTTTTTTAAAAAGCTTCTTATTGCCAGGCAGTGATGGCGCATGTCTTTAATCCTAGCACTTGGGAGGCAGAGGCAGGAGGATTTCTGAGTTTGAGGTCTACAGAGTGAGACCAGAGCCTGGTCTACAGAGTGAGTTCCAGGACAGCCAGGGCTATACAGAGAAACCCTGTCACGAAAAACAAAACAAAACAAAATAAAACAAAACGCTTCTTATCCACTTAATTTTAAGAAAATTTAGGAGGAAAAATTAGGAGATGTTTCTATATGATTTGCTTTCTGCTGTGTAAACTGTGTACTTCTCTATACCCACAGAATAGCACCATCTTGTATAACAGAATTGTGGGTATTTTCAGTTTTCTCTTTCGGCCTATGTAGCATGACTCGACCCTCACTTCAGCCACTCACTTGTGTCTGTCTGAGTACAGGCTCCTCATTTGCATGAAGGTGAATCCACTTCTTGGAGTGTCATCGTTAGGTTAGGCAGGAGGAGTGACATCTGGGGTCCCATGGGGGAGAAGTTTATAGTGTAGTCAACTATAAGGTGCATTTCAGAATGGCTGGGAAAAGGTTCTGTGTAACATCACCACTGAGAAGTGATCACTATCTAAGGGGATGGATATGTTGACTTAGTCAGAGCATATGACATTAGGTACCAAGGCATTGCATTGCATCCCATAAACACATGAATAACTATGTCAACCAAAAATAAAATAATAAAGTAAAAACTTTAAAAAATGAGATCATAGACAAAGGTCTCCCAGACAATTTGGAACAGGTGAGTGTTCAGTAAGTGACAATTTAAAATGTTATTTATTTATTGTGTGTGTATATGTACATGTGCCATGGTGTACATGTGGAGGTCAGAGGACAGCTTAAAGAAGTCATTTCTTTCCTTCTACCCTGTAGGATCCAGAGATCAAATTCAGGCCTTCATGCTTGGTGGCAAATGCCTTTGGATCACCAAGCTTTCTTGGCAGCCCACCAATAAGTGATAATTTATTATTTTTGCACATCAGCGCCTTCTAAAATTTACCATGAAATTTAGTTAGAATTGATAAGAAACAATTACAAAGAGTTAAGTATTGATTACCTCAGTGGGCAGCCATTGTTCCTTCTCACAGCAACTCTTTAGTCCTAGCTAATCTTGCCAGCCTGCACACGTATCGTGTCTAGTCCCATATCTGCCTGAACAGGATCCCAGGTTCAAGGTGTTCTTGGCAGCAAAGGCATCGTTTTTGCTATTTGTCTGTTGATAAAGGCTTGGCCTCTTTGGACCTTAGTTACAAAGGACGGATATCTTCCTTTCTGGAACATCTTCTAGTGCCCCCTTCCTTTCCTTAAGGCTTTGATCTTCGGGCCTTTGTACCATGTGGTCCCTGGCTTGACATCACCCTCTTCATTCAGCCACCAACTCTCACCTTCTCACCTGGGCCCCCATCACGTTAACCCCAGTCTCCTGTCTTTCTTGGAGGCCCAATGCCATTGTCTGTAGCCCTTACTCTCTTACACTTGAGGCAGAAGCAGCTGGGACTTCCTACCTCATGGCTTCATGTAGATGCCAGTTGAACACAGGCCTCAGTGGCTTAGTGTGAAACCTACAAGCCATCCAGTTTTCCTCGCCTCACCAAGCTACACTCTCTCAGAAGACAAATGGAAGCTCTTAGTGGGCACTGTGATGGTAGGCATGGCCTGGGAGCTGGGGTCTAGGACTGGCTATTTATTGTCTGGTATCTTATGTGGAGAAGCCACAGTGAGGCCCTTCAGGTAGATGCTGACCCTACTGGGTTCCTGCTCTTCAGAGCTCAAACCATAGGGCTGGGCAAGTGGTATCTATGAGGAAGCCAGCGTGCTGTTTATTGCAAGATCTGACTTGCTTCTCTTCCTTTTGTAGACCATGGGAGACGTGAAACTGTTTGCCTCGTCACACATGTCCAAAACCCCCCACAGTGTGGATCCCTCGAGGGTCAGCTCCATGCCTCTCACCGAGGCTCCTGCTTTTATCCTGCCTCCTCGGAACCTCTGCATCAAAGAAGGAGCCACTGCCAAGTTCGAAGGGAGGGTAAGAAGCGTGGTTGATCCGGAGGCAGAGGAGGCCTGGAGTGGGAAGTGTTCCTCACACCCTGCCCCTAGCAAGCCTGACATGGCAAAAGCCTAGGCTCCCTTTGGGCCTTCATATAAATTGAATGTATACCATCTTGCTGTTTGTTGGTTCATTGTGAGCTTTGGTCTGTGTTGGTGGACTCAGTAATGGGGGGAACCATGCAAATGGACCATCTTAAGGTATTTTGCTGTTGGTTATGTTCTGGGTACGTGCGCCTGGGGTCAGAAGCAATGTACCTTGGGTTTAAATATGTGCTCCAGAATCTGGGCTCCTGAGAAATGAAATGATTCTTCTTCTATGTTCTCCCTGGGGGTGGGGTGGGGGGACATTTTATCAGCTGACCTCCAGATTTCATGCAGAGTAGGGCATGACAGATAGGATCCTGATGTCATTTTGTCACCAGCCAACAAGTCTCGAGCTCGAGCCCGTCTGGGGCCTCCATTTCTCCTTCTGAAAGTATGAGCAATGTTTCTCGCCTGCTTCTTGTTGAATAGGTGAAGATCGCAACATAGGGGAACTCTGTAAGACTGGCTGATGCTGTAACCCGGGGGGAAGCCTTTTAGCAAACCGTTAGGTATTGAATCAGCTTTACACAGAGCTGAC